>NW_019384242.1:5109165-5126839 GCF_000648655.2 Copidosoma floridanum | reverse complement strand
AATATTACCAGCAGTACAGTTATCTATAGTAATAGGCACGAGCAATCAAACTAATCGTAATCTGCTACTTTCCTCTTTGTGAATTTGTAACATGCGTTTGAGAAAAATAAAGTCTGTCAATAAGTGAAATACGAGGTGAAATTGATTAACCGAATAAAAAACTTTCCCATATACGTATACCTTAATAAATAAAAAAAAATTCCTTGTTACTAACATTTACATGCTACGTAATATGTTATGGGGTGAGGAGTTGAGTAACAAAATAACTTAGTGATTAAACTTACCGTTATTTACATTAATTGTATTTTATCGATTATAAATAATTTTTTAGCAGATACATAGTCAATTGTGAATGAAATGCCACACATCATTATATATTTAAAAATTTTCTTTATTTTTAGATTTATTTAACGTGTATTTAGAGATATCGATAGTTGTGTGCAAAAAAGTAAGATATTAAGTAAGAAAGTAAGAAGTTAAATTCGTATACTTACTGTTTTACATTGTAGTGGATGCAATGTCAAGCTCTGTCAACATTGGGAGCGTTAGTAACAATTTATAAGTAAAAGTTAATGTACTTAACGTTAATTTATAAAAATATTACAATCTTTTGTTATTTTTTAGCTTAATAGTAAATGGAGATCGAAAAGAAGAAAAAATACCAGGCGTAAAAGTAGAAAGCAGTGGCTTGAGATTCCAGGCTTGAAAAACTGCATCGTTCTCAATGAAGATGATCCGTTCAAAGTATTTTGCAATGTATGCAAAACATTCTTAGGATCCAGATTGTCGACGCTCCTTGACCATGTGAAAAATAAAATACATTGGGAAAAACTTCCAGAAAAAGTTCCTCCTCGTCCGAAAGATTTAGAAATGCCACTACGTAGTGCTGAAACTGTGAGAATAGCGAGGTTGGAAATAAAATATGTTGCTATGCTAATTAGGATGGATTTTCCCTTTAACAAGGCTTCCCAATTATTGAAGAATTTGAAATCCATGGACTCAAAATGTATTTGGAGAGAGGTACATATTGCAGCAACAAAAGCTAAAGACATAGCACAAACTGTGATTGCGAGCGGTGCTAAAGAGAATTTAAAAAAAAAATTGATGCAGGTTCAGTTTAGTATATGCCTGGATGAATCTACCGATTATACCAACAATAAGGCATTGGCTATAATCGTGCGTTTTTTCGATGAGAGTACTGGTAAAGTAACAATCAAGCTATGGGATCTAGTGGCGATCTTTCAAAAAGGAAAAGACGCAGATGCGGGTGCGGCCCGACTATTTGAATGTTTGAAAAATTCTTTTCATAAAGACGGAATTCCACTAAAAAGTATCTTTGCCGTTTGTTGCGATGGCTGTGCTACAATGGTTGGTGAGATAACTGGGCTAAAAGCACGGTTACGAGTGGTAATACCTGACATGATTTTTGTACAATGTCCTGCACACTCACTGCATTTATGTGCCCAGTACGGATTAAAAGAGTTACCAAAAGAGATTCTCACTTTAATAACAAATATATATACACTTGTAAAAGGTCCAAATCGCTCTCAAGACTTCGAAAACGTTCAGGAAAAGATGGACATTCAGAAACACAAAATTCTACGATGGATATCTCTCCGATGGCTGTCTTTAGATGAATGTGTTAGTAGAGATATAGAACAATACGAAGCAATTAGAAATTTTGCTCATAATCTTGCGATGAACGAGGATGAATTGGCTAAAAATGTTGTGTTTATGATGGACAAACCAGATACTATTTGTTATTTTTATCTGTTACAACATATATTAGGTGAATTGAATCGATTGAATCTATTTTTTCAGAGGCAAGATCCTGTGATACATTTAGCAGAAAAAGAAATCAGAAAGACGTATGAAAATATAATATCAGCTATCTTGGATCGCAATTATGTTAAAGAAAGAGCACTAATCGAACCTGCATTAATAGATCTGTCGGATAACAAGCACTATCTGCCCTTCGTAGATTTTCAAGTAGGCGATGCTATTCGCTACGAAATTATAAAAAATGGTGCTTACCTTCAAGGGTTTTTAAACGATTCATTCAAATTTACTGTGGCTGTTGCTGTTCAAATGTTAAATCGATTTAACAGATTGAAAAATAAAGTATATGCTGTCTCTAAATGTTTACATCCACTCAACGCAATATCACAAAAATTTCATGATGACTTGCCTCAACTGTTCGACGAATTATGTCAAACATTTCGAACGTTAATCGAAAACGATCAGAAGTTAAACGAAATAAAAGAAGAGTGGAATAAGTTGACAATTTTAGGATCCAAAGAAAATAAAAAAGTATTCGAAAATCAAGGAATTTTTTTTGAAGAAATGGCAGCGGATGAATTTTGGTATTTTATACTGTCCCTAAAAAACCAAGGAATTTTAATGTATGCTAATTTAGCTAAAGTGGCACTACAGGCGTTATCGTGTCCGCATGCGAATGCTGACACGGAGCGTAGATTCAGTATTCTAAACATTGTAAAGACTAAGATAAGAAATGCATTGATGCTAGAAACTGTAAATACTATTCTAATTGCACGAGAAGAAATCTCATCGTTAGGTGGCGATGAATTCGAGCCTTCGGAGGACATGATAAATAGATATATATCTCGGTCATATTATAAACACAAACATACAAGAAAAAATTGAACTGTATTAAAAAGACTACTGTTAGTCATACTACATTGTTGTGATAAATGATTTTTTATTTATTGAGTTTTATAACCGTTTTGTGTTTTACATGCGAAAATAAATTTTTTTGTTATAGAAGTATAAAAAAATTTTCATATTAATTGCGCTAAGCTTCCTACAATTCATATTGAACTCCAATGTTCCTTCATGATGAAGCCTGAGAGATAGCGAAGGAAAAAGAGAGACAGCTTGGTATCAAATAAAATAAAGTTTAAGAAAAATTTTAACGAAAAATAAACCGTTAATAGATGAAATCATAATTAAAATTTTAAATGTTTCTATCTGATAAAACTATTACGTTGATTGCAAAAAAAAGCTATTCCTGGATTCAAAATTCAGTAGAGTAATAATTATTTAGGTTCACTGATGATGTCTACTTCAAGCTAATGACGTTTTCACAGTGTAAAGAGCTCGAACAATTCAGTGGAGGTTAAAATGTAAATTTGGTATTATCGAAACCCGATGAAAACTGACAGTGCTAAATGACTGTTCTATTTCACCGAAGCAATCTTCATCATCTCCTGCATCGTTTATTGCTACCTCCACTTCCATGTCGTTGTCCATCACCAGCCATACCTTTTCTTGGTTTGGATCCTGTCTTTATCCTACCACTGGGCTAACATGACCCGCAAGTTGTGCTGCAGTTGATATAAGTCCTAAAAAAGTTGTTATGAGTGTACGGATAGTGGAACCAAAGGACATAGTGTACTGTTTACCTAGAGTCGTACATGAATAATGCTGTATACTCAAACCTTATTTATTGTAAAATATAAATACCATAGTTGTCATCACTGCACTCAGCCATACCTTTCAGTTGTGCCAAAGTTGATGTGTCCTGAAAAGTTGACATGAGTGTGAGGATAGTCAAATGGGAGTTCATTGTCTTGCTTACCTATACAGTCATACATAGTTTATGTTATTATATACTAATACCACGTTTATTATTATATGAAAATACCATTGTTGTCATCATGGTGTTAAAATCTGTTCATGTAATGTTATTGAGTAGGTCCTTAAATTTTTTTGGTCACTGTTTTGGTATGGCACACTCAATGGGCTTTCAACGAAGATGCATGATGAAAAGGGTTGCAAAGTAAGATCTACAACTGTTAAGAAAAAAAAAGATTGTGTGACAGTCATTTATAATGGAATCATAGCTACTAACTAAGTGTACGCCAACTAGAAATAAAAATCCCTTGCATGAGTTGGCAATTTATGCAAAAAGGAAAATATACGTTATGGAAGCTTCTATACTAATAAATTATAAAAAACTGAAAATGAAAAATGAGTTATACTTAAACAAAATTCACTGTACTACAAGTTCCCCTTTTAGTTGTTATTGATGTAATGAGGAAATTTCATCAAGCCTTGATCCACTAGACATCTTATCCTTCTGAAATTATTATTTAGCACAAAGTAAACATACTTATAAATAAACGCTTTAAGGGAAAAACTGAGCATTNGATCGAAAAGAAGAAAAAATACCAGGCGTAAAAGTAGAAAGCAGTGGCTTGAGATTCCAGGCTTGAAAAACTGCATCGTTCTCAATGAAGATGATCCGTTCAAAGTATTTTGCAATGTATGCAAAACATTCTTAGGATCCAGATTGTCGACGCTCCTTGACCATGTGAAAAATAAAATACATTGGGAAAAACTTCCAGAAAAAGTTCCTCCTCGTCTGAAAGATTTAGAAATGCCACTACGTAGTGCTGAAACTGTGAGAATGGCGAGGTTGGAAATAAAATATGTTGCTATGCTAATTAGGATGGATTTTCCCTTTGACAAGGCTTCCCAATTATTGAAGAATTTGAAATCCATGGACTCAAAATGTATTTGGAGAGAGGTACATGTTGCAGCAACAAAAGCTAAAGACATAGCACAAACTGTGATTGCGAGCGGTGCTAAAGAAAATTTAAAAAAAAAATTGATGCAGGTTCAGTTTAGTATATGCCTGGATGAATCTACCGATTATACCAACAATAAGGCATTGGCTATAATCGTGCGTTTTTTCGATGAGAGTACTGGTAAAGTAACAATCAAGCTATGGGATCTAGTGGCGATCTTTCAAAAAGGAAAAGACGCAGATGCGGGTGCGGCCCGACTATTTGAATGTTTGAAAAATTCTTTTCATAAAGACGGAATTCCACTAAAAAGTATCTTTGCCGTTTGTTGCGATGGCTGTGCTACAATGGTTGGTGAGATAACTGGGCTAAAAGCACGGTTACGAGTGGTAATACCTGACATGATTTTTGTACAATGTCCTGCACACTCACTGCATTTATGTGCCCAGTACGGATTAAAAGAGTTACCAAAAGAGATTCTCACTTTAATAACAAATATATATACACTTGTAAAAGGTCCAAATCGCTCTCAAGACTTCGAAAACGTTCAGGAAAAGATGGACATTCAGAAACACAAAATTCTACGATGGATATCTCTCCGATGGCTGTCTTTAGATGAATGTGTTAGTAGAGATATAGAACAATACGAAGCAATTAGAAATTTTGCTCATAATCTTGCGATGAACGAGGATGAATTGGCTAAAAATGTTGTGTTTATGATGGACAAACCAGATACTATTTGTTATTTTTATCTGTTACAACATATATTAGGTGAATTGAATCGATTGAATCTATTTTTTCAGAGGCAAGATCCTGTGATACATTTAGCAGAAAAAGAAATCAGAAAGACGTATGAAAATATAATATCAGCTATCTTGGATCGCAATTATGTTAAAGAAAGAGCACTAATCGAACCTGCATTAATAGATCTGTCGGATAACAAGCACTATCTGCCCTTCGTAGATCTTCAAGTAGGCGATGCTATTCGCTACGAAATTATAAAAAATGGTGCTTACCTTCAAGGGTTTTTAAACGATTCATTCAAATTTACTGTGGCTGTTGCTGTTCAAATGTTAAATCGATTTAACAGATTGAAAAATAAAGTATATGCTGTCTCTAAATGTTTACATCCACTCAACGCAATATCACAAAAATTTCATGATGACTTGCCTCAACTGTTCGACGAATTATGTCAAACATTTCGAACGTTAATCGAAAACGATCAGAAGTTAAACGAAATAAAAGAAGAGTGGAATAAGTTGACAATTTTAGGATCCAAAGAAAATAAAAAAGTATTCGAAAATCAAGGAATTTTTTTTGAAGAAATGGCAGCGGATGAATTTTGGTATTTTATACTGTCCCTAAAAAACCAAGGAATTTTAATGTATGCTAATTTAGCTAAAGTGGCACTACAGGCGTTATCGTGTCCGCATGCGAATGCTGACACGGAGCGTAGATTCAGTATTCTAAACATTGTAAAGACTAAGATAAGAAATGCATTGATGCTAGAAACTGTAAATACTATTCTAATTGCACGAGAAGAAATCTCATCGTTAGGTGGCGATGAATTCGAGCCTTCGGAGGACATGATAAATAGATATATATCTCGGTCATATTATAAACACAAACATACAAGAAAAAATTGAACTGTATTAAAAAGACTACTGTTAGTCATACTACATTGTTGTGATAAATGATTTTTTATTTATTGAGTTTTATAACCGTTTTGTGTTTTACATGCGAAAATAAATTTTTTTGTTATAGAAGTATAAAAAAATTTTCATATTAATTGCGCTAAGCTTCCTACAATTCATATTGAACTCCAATGTTCCTTCATGATGAAGCCTGAGAGATAGCGAAGGAAAAAGAGAGACAGCTTGGTATCAAATAAAATAAAGTTTAAGAAAAATTTTAACGAAAAATAAACCGTTAATAGATGAAATCATAATTAAAATTTTAAATGTTTCTATCTGATAAAACTATTACGTTGATTGCAAAAAAAAGCTATTCCTGGATTCAAAATTCAGTAGAGTAATAATTATTTAGGTTCACTGATGATGTCTACTTCAAGCTAATGACGTTTTCACAGTGTAAAGAGCTCGAACAATTCAGTGGAGGTTAAAATGTAAATTTGGTATTATCGAAACCCGATGAAAACTGACAGTGCTAAATGACTGTTCTATTTCACCGAAGCAATCTTCATCATCTCCTGCATCGTTTATTGCTACCTCCACTTCCATGTCGTTGTCCATCACCAGCCATACCTTTTCTTGGTTTGGATCCTGTCTTTATCCTACCACTGGGCTAACATGACCCGCAAGTTGTGCTGCAGTTGATATAAGTCCTAAAAAAGTTGTTATGAGTGTACGGATAGTGGAACCAAAGGACATAGTGTACTGTTTACCTAGAGTCGTACATGAATAATGCTGTATACTCAAACCTTATTTATTGTAAAATATAAATACCATAGTTGTCATCACTGCACTCAGCCATACCTTTCAGTTGTGCCAAAGTTGATGTGTCCTGAAAAGTTGACATGAGTGTGAGGATAGTCAAATGGGAGTTCATTGTCTTGCTTACCTATACAGTCATACATAGTTTATGTTATTATATACTAATACCACGTTTATTATTATATGAAAATACCATTGTTGTCATCATGGTGTTAAAATCTGTTCATGTAATGTTATTGAGTAGGTCCTTAAATTTTTTTGGTCACTGTTTTGGTATGGCACACTCAATGGGCTTTCAACGAAGATGCATGATGAAAAGGGTTGCAAAGTAAGATCTACAACTGTTAAGAAAAAAAAAGATTGTGTGACAGTCATTTATAATGGAATCATAGCTACTAACTAAGTGTACGCCAACTAGAAATAAAAATCCCTTGCATGAGTTGGCAATTTATGCAAAAAGGAAAATATACGTTATGGAAGCTTCTATACTAATAAATTATAAAAAACTGAAAATGAAAAATGAGTTATACTTAAACAAAATTCACTGTACTACAAGTTCCCCTTTCAGTTGTTATTGATGTAATGAGGAAATGTCATCAAGCCTTGATCCACTAGACATCTAATCCTTCTGAAATTATTATTTAGCACAAAGTAAACATACTTATAAATAAACGCTTTAAGGGAAAAACTGAGCATTCATAAATTTAATGAAATGATTCAACAGCAACGTGTATAAATTCCATCAGTTTTTTGATTAGGTACTTGAAGAGGTTTAGATACTTATACTAATAGACAGTACTAGACTGTTTATTCAATTCACGACAGAGTTTTGTTATTAAAATACTTTCTATACTTATCTGATTTATAGGTTAATTTACAGCTAACTGAACGAGACATCATTAACGTTGCACCCGTACTTGTCGATGCTGTTGTTTTCGTCAACTCAACCCTTGTTTTAATAAAAACAAAAAATTAAAACATTCTGTTTTAATGACAAGTTGCCGACGAATTCGACGATGTAAACACATTAAAGGTTGAATTCCACTTAGTACTACCATACATTAATCACGGTATGCTTGACCACGAGAAATGCTACCAACTTTCGAGTCAGAAATCAATGGGCTTTGACATATAGATATACTGCCAAACACCTCGCTGCTAACATCATAAAATAAGTACCGTATCATCATAACTATCGAATAAAAAGTATTTTAATGATAATTTAAATTATCTATAACAGTTTCTTATTATCATATTACAATTAAAAACTACGAAATTAATTGGAATACTGGAAAATCTCTGTTATACTGATCAACATTCACCTTAATAACAATTACTTAAATTGTTACTTTCAGATTATTATATTATGATTAAAATGTTCATTTAAGTTAATTACGAATTTTAATAAGCTACAGTTGATTATTTGTCATTGATTGAGACTCAATTTTAATATTTTTAAAATTTTGCGCCAGATCATCTGCCACTTTCGAGAGCCCTGGCAGTGAAGCTCGCGTAGAAAGAGAGAGAAGACGAGGGCAGTCAGTCTTTCTCTCTCGCACACTCGGGGAGGGGGGGGGCGCGAGGCAGACGGACGGAGAAGGGGAAGGAGCACAGTTGCATATATATGTAAACATATGTAAACATATATATGTATGCATGATGTTTACTCAGTAGCAGACGATGCAGTGGCATCCTCAGCTGTGTCATGCATCAACCTATATATGTATATGACCTGCACTGCTGTGAGGATAGTTTTAATTATAAATATTTTGGAAACAAGTTAATTATTTTGTACAATGGTAAAATTATGTATAGTATGTGCAGCAGAGCAAAGTTCAGCTAATAGCAACCGATCTTTTCATAAGTAAGTTATTTGAAGTCTTCCGATGACTTAAAGAGTTAGGTATTTTATAAGATGCAACTGAAAATAATCCCGACTATATATATAGGAAAACAAGCAGGATTTTGGTAAGGTTAAATGTGCGTTTTCGCACTTTCAAAGGAAAGTTTTAAGCTGCAAAAGACTAATTGAGTTGGGAAAAAATAGATAAGGTATTGTCATCTCAAAAATATGTTTTTGTAAGGCTTTTATCGTATTACAATCGTTAAACGTGTAAAAAAAATAAAAATGTAATTGCACCTACAAGGCCCGTGTTATTTTTCCCCCAAGTGACTATATATATCGCGAGAGTCACGTGACCTTTTGGAATCCCAGTACTATACTTATGAAGAAAAGGGGCGTTTTCGTGATATGATGCCGTTGAAATCGTTGAAAATATATCATTCCACATGTATCATTTCCTTCATCCGCGTGCAAAATGATAGGTGTGATCGTGTGATGTGTTGTTGTTATATTATAACTACTAGTAACATCAAGTGTCAAAAAAATAAATAGATAGATAGATGCAACACGTATAGAACAATTTTACACGTAGAAGTGCTGTTTTTAAATAAATAAAGTATAGCTGCTTACATACTGTCAAACGTTAACAGACATTTGATCTGAATGAGGACTGAGGCACAGACATCATCAGAATGGAGGAGACCAGAGCCAAGGAGCGTTGGCAGTTGCTCCAGAGCCTGCGATCCACCGTCGAGGGTCTGCTGACAAATGGAGTGTCCAATGTGTGGAACGTTTATGGAGGACTCAATCGTTTGCATAACATAATGGAGAGGATATTTAAGCATGGCTGCAGAGTTTTTGATACCAGTGTAAGTCTGTGCTTGTTGACATTCTCTTTTATACAATAGAGCTCTTTTTGTGAACATCAAGTTGGTTTTGTTTGTTTGTTTGTTGGTCCACTTGGCAGTAATAAAGCTTTGATTGTATTTTAATTGGATCAAGATCCTACTAATGTTACTTATAAAGATGTTCATGAAAGTTGTCATATTGTTTGTGCAATATATTTGTTATTTCCCACAAAAGCAATGTACCATTTTTCTAAATAGGGTGAACCAGATTGCTGGATATTCATACAAGGGCTGAACTGGCTTCAGCCTTCATTGGCCTCTTCTCCAACCATCCGAGACTGTGATGAATATCATGACAATCTTCCAAATAGGATTATTTCGCACAAATATCTATTATGGTTATATAAGAGGTATGCCCATATAAAAATAACAACAGAGTGATGTTTTGTATCAGTACTAGAGTTCTATACGGCTCTTGTTCTCTCGTGATATCCTCTTTGATTGAGGTATTTGTGATGTAAGTGATAGGTTTAAAAAATTGAATAACTTTTCGTAGTCTGGAAGATCACTCTTTATCACAGAAGCTATCGTGGCTGCTGTCGGATAAGGAATATTTGCTCTCTTGCCTGGAACCCTGGGCTTTTCTTTGTCAAGAAAATTTATCTGAGGCCACGCTTGTTTGTTTAAGGGCTGTAGAAAAAAATCAACCAGCTCTTTTGACTGAAATCGATCCATCCTTGGTAAGGATTATCACAGTTTTATTTTCTCATTATTTCCTTTTTTTTTTTTTTTTTAGATCCCTTAAAAGACGTTTTGTACATATTATTTTCTACTTCAATGATAAAAAAAATTAACTATAATTTACTGGTATAATTAAAAGAACTATATTTCTTAGCATAGTATATTGTTTACAACAAAATAAATGCACTTGGTAGTAAGCGCGATTTGCATCGGACGCTCTCATTAACGCAAATAGATTGTGAAATGAAATTAGATGCACTAATGCGCATTCTTTGTTGCATCATATTGAGATATGAAGTCCAATAGCAAAATAACTTGTCGATCTTGTTCTCATTCGAACGGCCACAATTTACATTGCTTCGTTAAATTCGCTTTATTTCTTTGATAAAATATCTCCAAAAAAAAAAATGGCCTCATGTACACAAAGTAAAAAGTACTTTGTGAACGCAATGGTATTCGAATATTCACTCCGATCCCCGAGGCCACCTAATAAACTTTCAAGTTTTGTAAGTCAACAGATTCCTTATCAGTTACTCAATCTCTATAATACAGTTCTTACCCAACTGGAGTAGCAAGGACAGTCCGAAACGAGCGCATCGGCGCTCCTCGTCATTTCCAGTGAATCTCCGCCCGCGGTCTCAGCTCGAGCAGCAGCAATCGCTCGACGAGACCAAAGGCACCGAACCCAGGGTCGAGGAAAAGCCGAGAATAGAGATAGCGACGAACCAGCGTGCGATCAACGAGGAATTAACAAACAACGCTGGCGATGCAGTTTCGCTCAAGACCTGGAGCAGTTTTCCCGATCAGCTGAACGGAGACAAGGCAACGGCATCTGCAGTCGAGACCGAGACGTCGGGAGGCAAGAGGATGACAGGCGCGAGTAGCCTCAGCGAGCACGTCGCCCAGTCGATCGAGCTCTCGGATGTGATCAAGGTCGATTACCCCGAGACCAAGGCCATCAATGCCTCGACCTTAACCACAGCCGAGAAGAACTGCAGTCCTGGTTGGTACTCGTTACGCTGTAACGCGAACGGGGAGGTTGTTTTATTTTTAACCGAGGAAACATTTTTTGAGCAGCCAAGTCCAAGTATCACAACGCCTCGAGGAAGAGCAAGAAGTCGCGCAGCCGAGATCAGCGCAGCAACGGCAACGGTAGCTCGGATACCCTCAACTTCGAGGATAGCGTAGCGAAAAGTGCTAAAAGTCAGCCCTTGAAACCGACAATGAACTCGGACCACGGTACAACGGAGTCGGTGACAATTGTTGAGAACAATTCAAAGCACGGCAGGGAAACGAGGCGCAAGGGATCGTGTCTGGCTGGCTCAGCACCAGAGTTCTCGAGCGGTGGTTCTTGGAGTACCGAGGTCGAGGGTCAGCGGGACGTGCGCACCCCTAAGAAGAGTTTCATCGAGGAAGGAGGAAACAGCGTGCTGCCCATGGCTACTGGGTACTTTCCGAGGCCCAAAGAGGGACAGAGTCTGACGAGCTTCCTGTCGTCCGGGCAGTTTGCCAGGACCAACGCTGAACTGGATAGGGAGAACGCACACTTTAGTATTTCTGAGGCGATGATTGCCGCCATAGAGCAGGTAAAGTATTGAGTAGGGTATCGTAATCGTGCAGTTGAGGTTTTCTTTGATAATGGATAAAGTAATGCATTGATATCTTGTAGATCAAGTGTAATCGAGAGCTAAGGTCAGCGGACGAAACGGTGGACGAAAGTGACGAGGAGATCAATAGTCTCAAGCAGAGGATAAGACTGAGGCGACGACAGCGTCAGGAAGAGCGACGGAAGGTCTGGACGCGCGATCTACTCAGTGACGGAAAAACTGATAGTATGATCTTTATTGAGAGTAACTTGTATTTAATCATTTTTTAAATTCAACTAAAAATTTAATTTTCCTCTTCTTCTACGATCAGCCACGACAACTGATCAGAGTATCAGTCCTTTGTCGACGTCGCCGGGTACTCCGTCCAACGATAGTATTTCGACCGACGACGTCGATGATTACGAAATAGACGACACTCGTAGTTTGTCACAACAGCTCAAAAACTCGGGTAACTTTGCATTTCAAAGATAATTTTTTTTTTTTTATCTGAAAGTGGAAAAAAATATTTAACGCTCCAACAAGGGTTGCATTGGTTTTTCAGGATTATCAGTATCAATGGCGTCTCTGTATTCCGAAGCTGACTTGTACAAATCATCGCCAAAACATGGCCTAGAATCAAATTTAACTGACAGTTACATGTCAGCCGAAGGTGTTGCGTTATCTCTGATAAGTAGGTTCAGTGAAAAACACCTACCTCGAGCTAGTGAACTCAAGTGGCTCGTCTCTGAACGAGATGCCCCTCAAAGAGTTAGTATATTACGTGAAAATTAAGAAAAAGCTTTTCAATTGTTGGTTGGATACCATTGTGATTTATACTTTACAGTTATTGCCTCTTCCGAAAAGTTGGCCAGTCAATCCAGATGAGGTGGAAAGTTCTGACGGCAGTATGGTCCCGCTTCGAGGTACGATTGAGTGGGCACCGCCAAGACCTCAAATCATTTTCACAGCCCATCCAGCTCCTGTGTGAGTGTTTAAGTTACATTGAATTTATTTTGAAAATTATAAACGCTCTACTACCATTAAAAATTCCCATTTTATCAGGAGACGAATTCTGATAGCTAAACAGAATTACCGTTGCGCGGGATGCGGAATGAGGGTTGCCGTCAAATATGCCAGCAAATATCGTTACTGCGAATACTTGGGTAGATACTTCTGTACAGGTTGCCACACGAATCAGGTGGCTTCGATACCTGGTAAAATTTTGTCCAAGTGGGATTTCAACAGGTCATTTATATGTTCCCGAATCAATTTGGCAAATTTTGCAGACAGATTATTGATGTGATTTAATCTTGCAGGTATCCCGTTTCCAATTTTTCCTACAGATTGTTGGACCAAATGTCGGTGGATCCTCTGTTTCGAGTTAATGATTTGAATCCATCTTTATATCGAAGGATAAAACAACTGAACCGCACGAGACTGCTACGAACGCAATTATTTTACCTTAAAGATTTTTTATTTACCTGTAGATTCGCAACACAGTAAAAATTATTTTTACCAATTAATGATTATAATACTGTGCGATTTATTTCATTTAACATTTTATTTTCTTTCAGTACCCAAGAAGCTTTAAGAAGACAAGGGAGTCACATGATATCTGATCAACACATTTATTCCATCGAAGATTTCTTACGGGTCAAAAACGGAACACTTTCACTTGAATTGAATAACTTGGTTCAAGAGTGCTGTAAGCATGTAGCCGAATGCATAGTAAGCATCAATCATGCTAATCGCCCAATACCCCGATATAAAAAAATGATTTCGAATGCATTGATATGTTATTTGTATTCCTCTTTTCAGCTGTGTCAAGCCAGAGCCTTCGTTTGCGAATTTTGTAATTCTTCTGAGGTAATATATCCGTGGGAGTTGAGTAAAGTGACGCGATGCGAGAGCTGTGGTGCTTGTTACCATCTTAGATGTGTTAACCCAAATCACAACTCGAAAAGACTGGACTGTAAGCGTTGTACTCGACTGAAAGAGAGACGTATGTGTAATGAAAAAGAAGTTAACAATGTAAAAGTGGCAATAGATGAGAGGTGATGGCCTGCACGTAGACAAAAAGACTGATCGTTACCGTTCGTATTTGTAAATTAGCAAAATAGCAGAATATTTTTGGGGAACGTACTGAACTAATAGTGCGCAAAAGGGCATTTAACGAGTGTTCCTCCGAGATTTTGGAATCTCAAATTTTTTTAATCATAGCATTTTGTAAAGTTGGAATTATAAATTTCAATGCTTACAAGTTCAATAACTTGTACAAACTATTAATTTATTACTATATAACTATTAGTGTTGGTACAAAAACTCTCAATTAATTTAAGGCATTATAAAATTAATTATAACATTATTGAAATAACATCCCCAATTTACTTCCCATTTGTTGTAATTGTTATGAAAGTAGAAAAACCGTCACTGGTGAAAAAGATGACAATTTAGTATTATGATCTTGGACATATTTATGCAGAAAGGGAACAGCTTAGATGTGAAATGTAGTACTAATCTTTCAAGTGAATGAAACGGAAGTAAAAAACAAACGAAAAAAAGCGCTTAAAGCGTAAAAATTAATATTCCGAGGCAACCTTGGTATCATGATTGTGCTTTAAACAATTCATAATTTTTACTGAGCTTATCGGAGAGAATATGCATTAATTTATTTTATAACAGTTGTCTCCTGTTTATTAAACCTAATTGTCCCCTTATTATTCCTCGGCCACGCAGTTCACAAAATTTATTTTTCCTTAAATCAATATATTATATATAATATACACCTTATTTATATGTACAGAAGAATAACACCGTGACTAGACACATTTATTACGTAATGCCATTGAATCTAAATTTGATTAATAAATATTGATTCTAATGCTGGTTAAAAAGTAGTAAAATAATAAAATTAAAATATTACCGATTTCAGTCGAAATACAAATATGTTGTACCTGGCTTTTGTTGAAGATATAAAAAAACCTACTGTGAATCCCAACACTTGAAAAAGTATTTAATTAATTCATGCCTTGAACATCTTTCATACTTAAATTAGTGCACGATATGTCTCGTATTAACATGATGCAGTCACTATTTTATAATTGTGAAAAAAGGATAGGAAACAGTACATTAAAAATTAAAAATTTATTGTTTTAAATTAGGTCACATTTTAGTTAATTTTCACATGCACACTTGTTTCTCTGATAAAATATAACAACATTATATACATACTGTAGCATATAAATTTCAGTAGCTAATATTATGTACACGTATTTTATTTCAATTGAAGAATCCAAAAAGTGAATTATTACAATGAATCGCACAACAGTAGCCTACAATTTAGAAGACTTACACAAATTTCGCATGATAAAGGTCGAATATTGTCGTCAAATATAAAAACAAGAATATCTTCAATCAAAGACATGTATCACTCAAGCACGAAAAAATTGTCACGTTCATAATTCACGTATCACAAACGAATGATACTGCTAACTTTCTTAACTAAAAAGATTTAATGTCACATTCACGTAATCACTTTAATGTGAAATTTTATTGATGTTTATTAATGACGCTTACAAAGAATGAAGCTGAATTTTTTTTTTTTTTTTTTTTTTTTAGATCCCTTAAAAGACGTTTTGTACATATTATTTTCTACTTCAATGATAAAAAAAATTAACTATAATTTACTGGTATAATTAAAAGAACTATATTTCTTAGCATAGTATATTGTTTACAACAAAATAAATGCNGCAGGTTTGTTTGAAAACAGATATGTATATATTAGAAAAAGTTTTTAAAAAAAGTAGTACAGAGCGTATTTATAAAATCCGTTAAAATTTCATAAGGAGTTTTAGAAAAAGTAAAAGCTATAATATATGTTTAACAAATATACCGTTATTATAGCACTAGGAACACATGAAAGACGTATGACGTCACTCAAGTGTGTATACATTTACAAAAAAAGAAAATTAAAATTTTACAAACTGTTTCTCCCTATCCTTTCTCAAATTTTTTTGCACCTTTTCCAAAATTAAACGAGCTGGCGCACTTGCAGTCTCTTTTGTTTAATAATTAAAATTTATTCTAATCGAGTTATCCCGGCTCTTGTCATCACAACACGCTGCTTAAACTTTTACTCATAAAACAGTCGTATCGAGCCACATAAGTCGAAGAAGGCGCTGGATTGTCCTCAGGACGGCGTACCTCTCAGTCATAGCCATATTAATAACTCTTTGAAAAGATGCACTCGAGCATCCGTCAGTAATGAAATAGTCCTTACATTTATGAGCTCAAGTCAACTGTTAAATATCTAATTTTTCCTTCAGAGGTACTTTTGCTACTTCGAAAAATATCCTAGAGAAAATCATTTAACTCTTAATATTGTGATAAAAATTAAATAAAATGGCCAAAAAAATTATAAGTACACTTACTTATGGCTGTATTTGTTCCGAACGGTCGATAGCGCTTCTTTGTGTTTACGATGTAGGCCCTCATTCAATACAAGAACGATGGATGAGAAATCAGCCAGCTTGTAGCCTGTGTAATATTCGAGGGTGGGCGTCCATCCACCGAGGTCCTTCATCTGTAGAGCGAGAAACAAAGCAGCCGCTGCCATTTTGCTGTCGCTGCACGATATCGTCGCGTAGTCCATCAGCGAGTACTCCAGAATGTAACGAGCCAACGTCAGCGTTGGCATTGTAACTTTGGCACACTAAAGTTTTTTTTTTTTTATAGGATTTTATGACTTTGAAACTAGGGCTAGTTATTAATAAAAAATACGTACCCTAGCATAGCGGCGTAAAAATCTGTATGATAGCGGTATTCCAAGATCGAAGTCCATAACTTTAAGAACATTAATTTCCATTCTAGTCAATTCTTTGTGATTGTAAGCACTATCGCATATGTATAAAAAATCTTCAATCATCGGCGGTATTCGTTCCTGGAGGAAAAAAGTATTATTGGCAAATAAAAACAAAGCGATGTGAAAAACAAAAGATAAATAACTTACATCGAATTTACTAGCTATAAAAAGACTGGCAGCACCAAGGAGCTGTAGCGTTTCTTTACTAACAGTTACTTTGCACAGATATAAATCCACGAGTTTCACAGCCAAGTAAAGGGTTTCGTGATTGAGCTCAAATGACTCCTGCACCGCGACCATCCAATCTACAAGCAACGACCGCATCCAGCGCGACAAGCACACCTGATGTTCCATGTAATCATTTATGGGGAAAAGTTTCTCGCGCTCTTTTAGATAATCGAAAATGTCCATCGCGTATTGAGGCACTTGGTACGGATCTTGCCAGTTCTCGACATCAAAATCCCATTGCACATTTTCAGGAAGGCTACGAACGGGTGGTATGTTACAGTTGAGCGTAGCTTCAGGTTTCTCACTTATTTCTTCTTCATTTTTATTTTCGGTCAGCGGACACACAGAAGATCCACTAGTTAATTCAGTCTGTGCCGTTACTACTTCGGCTGCTCTATTTGTTGTCCCTTCTATAAGCTTATTAGCACCCACCTCCTGCAAGTGCAAGATTTTTATAAATATAGCTGTATTAATGAAAAATAGATACTAAAAATAGTTTTTTGTAGTAAATTTAATTTTTTTTTTTTTTTTTTTTTTTTTTGTTTTTTTTTTTTTTTTTTTTTTTTT
>NW_019384242.1:5096937-5109101 GCF_000648655.2 Copidosoma floridanum | reverse complement strand
GAGGGACGGTCACCCAGTTATACAAAAAACTACTGCTGATTTTTGAAAATTAAAAAAGTCCGTTTCACTTGATATTGCGTGAAGTCTTGAATTCGAAGCAGTGGCAGTTATAAATACACATAGATACATCAAGATAATTTAAACTCTTTAAATTTATCTCGCAAAGTACTGAATTAAAAAAATCTTTTGATTTTAAATACATGAACACGTGTACACAAACTCATGTATTTAAACAGTTAATTGTTTTACATCGGTAAAATATAATTGCAAAAAATACTTTCTATGCAAGAGACCAATGTTGACATGATTATCAAAAAAACTTACTTTTAGCGTCCTTGATAATCGCCTGTTACCTTCCTCTGGTAAAGTCTCTAATGCACTCACATACAACGAGCTTTCGTCTGATTTTTCGGCGTCAAAACTCCGTCTTAGATTGACGGTTTTAAGCGGAACCTCGACTGTTTTTTCTTCCTTTTTCGTTATTTGCTTGATCCGCGACACTTGTTTCGATTTGTTTTGAGCACTATCAGGTTTTGGCACAACCTTGCTATCTACAGTCTTTGACGTGCCAACAGGCTGAGGAATCGTTTTGACGGACGTGCCAATGGTAACTTTTTTTGCCACCTTCTTACTGGCATCTTGAATTTGAGCACTTATAGTTTTGCCAATGGCCTATAAAGAATTTTTTTTTGTTATATTTGTTTCAAAATTAAATCCAAGACAGACTAGTGAAATAAACACTTACATTCGTTATATTCCCAAGTGCAGAGCGCTTCGTCATTTTTTCTTTAACGGGCGACACATCCGCTTTCCGTTTATTTCTCGTATCTTTGATTAAGAGAGGCTGCTGTTTCTTTATTTGCTGTGTGTTGATATTTTGCTGTCTGGTCACCAGACCCCTTCGAGTCATGACTCCAGGGACTTGTGTTCCCGTTATTATTGTTGTTGCTGCCACTTTGCTAGTTTGCGAGGTCACTGCCTTTGGAGGAGCCATTCTTAAGGCTAAGTTTCTTGTGTCTGCTTAAATCTTATCTGAAATATAGGAAAATAATGTGGTTACAATAAGCATTCACATTTTACCATATACATGTATACTGTAGTAGATTTAAAGATTTTAAAGCTGAATTATGATTTTGAACTTTGAACTGATGAGGAACTTTAAAAGTTACATAAGCGAGTGTCTATACTCTATATATGTATAACTTGGTAGTACTACATTGAAAATTCCGTCTCTTCAATCTAAATCTCTCCAAATCGACTTCATTCTTAGCATGTTTCCTAATATGAAAATACCGCGAACGAAAATTTCGTCTATAGGCACTTTTATCTCTTTGTAGCCTTTAAATTTCGAAAAACGCTTTCATGTATCCCTGCCTTTACTGATTTTTCCAATTATACGAATCGTTAAATAAATTTATTTGACCTACCCACTCAATAAAACTGCGAGCAAACCGGACAATACATAAACATCGCCTTTCCTTGCACCTTAGAAAAACGCTTTAGACTAAGTATGAATTTTCCACTGGTATAAATCCAATACATATTAAGCGGTTTCAATGTCGAGTCCGGACTTCGGACTGTCCGGAGGGAGAGAAAAATTTCGAACGTAACGTATTTACGACTGTCCCCCGCTTACAAGAACACACAAATACACGCGAGAAAAAAAAAAAGAATCAAAGGGCATACTAGATGCATATACCATAACCCACACGTATACGTACACATGCACATCCGAGCATTCCGAGCCAAGCCCCCGCCGTTTCTTTCGCGTAACCGTCTTCTCTCAGAAAACAATCGATTTTCCAACCCCTACATAACCGTGGATCTCCGAGTCTTCGCTTGCAACGAAACTTAAATACTTAATAATGCGATTGCCCGCAAAATAAAGTAGGCCTTTAGTCAGAAATCACGACTAATTTTCATTAATTCTCCAAGGGACTGCGTACGTGTCGGCGGTGTACGTACATGGCGGAAGGCACTTTTTCAAGCGCACTCATGCACTCACGTACTCAATCCTCTCTCTCTCTATACTTACTTCTCCCCTCTGGCTCATATTAGCTCGAAGTCTCGAACGCGCGCTCTATTCCTCTTTTCGTGGACGGATAATGAGTAAAAGTAACTCGTGAAAAAGCGATTATTTGTGCTGATAAGCAAGTACACGAGCGCGTGGTCTTAAATTATAAATTAATGTATTGCACAAAAAACACAACAGTTCCTACCTCCTCCTGCACCACCTCTTCTTCTTCTCTACGAAGCAAAGCAGGGTAATGATGTGCCTACAAAGTAACAGCAACACCGTGAGAGCGCAGCGTACTTATAGTTGGAAAATAAAGGCAACGCACGACGTCAACAACACACCACAGCAAAACACCCGAGGCTCGACTCAACTCATCGATGAGGTGGTCATTTGTAATAACGAGTAAACCTCCTCGCGCGGCCGGACCGAGAGGAAGGGACCGCAAAAGCACACGAACCCGAGCTCTGCTGTCTCAGACTCGCATCTCGTCTCTGAAAAGGTCTCGTCGATCTCTCCTGTCTGGGAGTCCGTCCGTTGGGTTTCCTTTCGGCCGGAACAAGGGTGATGTCCCTTGACGCTTTTTTGAACAAAACCAGAACAGCGTGGTTAACCGTTGCTGTTCAACTGACTGCGCGATTGGCGGATACTGGGACGGCACAGGCCAATGAGATTTGAGGTTGGGTTGCAAGAGCGACATCTGGGCCGTATGGGGTTAGTGGGGTTGCCGAGAACGCCGTCAGAGGTACGCGTCGCACTTACCGCGCGTTTTTTGACCTTTTGTAGATTTACTTCTCCCTCTCTTTCCTTTCGGGATTTGCTATAGGGGTTCTTTTTACTTATATGTATATATATATATATGTAGTCTCTCGCTCTCTAAATGGTTTAATTCTTCACCGACTTTTGGGCAAGCGTGAGCAGACTTGTCGAGGTCGAGCCGTTAACTGTACACCGCGCAGAGGGGCCTGGTTTGTATTTTTATGAATGAAAAAGATGGTGAACCTTTTAACTAACTCCCTTTATTGATAATAATAGATATTGTAGATGTTGAGCTATTTTTTGAAGTTTAATTATTATAAACATGCAAGAACGACAATCTCCACAAGGGCACGAATTAAATTTCCAATAACAATTAAATTCCTTTCAACTATAGGTGTGGATTTTATTTTATAAAAATACCGAATGTTAAAAATTTATGTTACAAGCCTTTAACGATAAAATTTATATTAATACTTTAAGTCTATAATTATTTACGCATATGGTAAAATGTCCTTACTCCTTACTTAGTAAGGAGATCTGAAATCTCTAATCACATCATTCTGATCGGGTGATGGATTTTGCAACAAAAAAAAAAAATAAATAAATAAACATCAAACGTCATTTGACTCAAGTGCAACAGCTGACAGTCACATGCTCGACGCCACGACGTCCCGCGCGCGGAAAGGCCGCAAAGTATAATAATAAAGCAATGTATTAAAAGAGGAAGACGAGAAAATAGAAAAAGAGAGAACGCTCGTATTTAAACATATAACATATATATGTGCAACTCCAAAGTGGAGCGAGTGAGAAAAACATATCTCTCTTACGTCGGACGCGAGAGTTGTGCAGTTTCTCTTAGTTTTTTTTATTTAAAATACTTATGAGTAGTAAAAGGAATTGTCAAGGTATCTTAGAGGATATTCCTGCTCGCATACGTTGATTATACAGTAAAACAAGTTTCTTTTCTTCTCGAAAGACGGGCACGCAAGTGATGTGATCCGTCCGTGCGAAGCAACACCGGCTGACGCGCAACGTGTTTTCCATTGCTCAAATGTGTACTGTACGTGTCAGTGTATAAGTACGTGTTCGCGTTAATAAAACGTCTCGCGCATCTTTCCGTGTAAGTATATATACTTAATATAACGACGGTTCTTTTCTCTAATTTTTTTTCCTCCGCTCTCGAGTCGCGTTTTTTTATTCTGTTCAGGACTTCTATGTATAAGGTATATGTTACAACTTACAACACGCACGTTCGCTTCTATACACATATAATTGTTACGAAATGCGTGCGTATACGCATTTGGTATTTAAATTTTTACAGAGTAATCGTGAATTTTTTTTAAAAACGAACAAACGGTATTATTTGTGAATTTTCATGAATTCCATGAGAACAAAGTATCGAAAAATAAATAGTCAACTGTATGAATGAATGAACATTTTTTGAGTAATAAGTAAATAAACCAATTCACAATCGTATCAATCGAAAACTAATATACATCATCGAAAATACGATTGATACGGAAGGTATCTGAACACAGATTAATAAAAATTGTGTCAATAATAGTGAGAAGTTAATTTTGACGTATAAAGTTATTCCAAACCGCAGAAAACAGAGGAATACAAGAAAAGACTAAAATTCAAATGCGACATGATAGACGAACGATTCACAGTCAAGTACATCTCGGTCAGTACTTGCTTTGTTTATTTGCCGGAGCACCGACTCAGAAGATTATACTCACGGGTAAGTTTATTTAATAGAATCTTTATGTACCTCTATTTACTTGTATTGAGAAAAAACCAACATTTGAACAACTTACGAATCTTCACACTCACAAATGACTAGAATTATTTCGAAGCTGCAATCCTCGGCTTTTGAGCTGACTTTAGTTGGGCTTTTTCAAAGTCACGAGACGGACTGGCGATCGATTTTGAAAACAGGGGTGTGAGCGTGTGAATATTTGCGGGCAATACAAACGGTTTTCACCTTTTGCGAATTCGTCCGTACTACAGCATTACGCGCTCTGTTATGACGGAAACTTATTTTGCTCCGATTTTTCGATCGATAATACAGAGCCTGGTACTTACTATCAGTACCAAGGTACACTGGCTTACCGATCGTTAGTCAACACTTTTTGATCTACCGAAATCAATCTTATCGACCAATGATAACTTTCCCGTCAACAGATATATATGATGTTTTAGTAGATCATATTTTAAAATAAATATTTTTATGTGTCACTTTATCCACGTAAGTATGTATATTTTATTCAACTAATGTTAGTGACATAAAATTAATGAATTGAGCATTGCTTGAATTATTCTTGATGTAAAAACCGAATAGGCTACTACATGCGTACGAAAGAAACGAGTTACACGAAAAATCGAATGATCCCAGTGATATTTGGACGAGATCCGATTACAAAAACATAACAATAACATTGATTTGTTGTCAGGAAAACCAAACGTGCGTGTTCTCGTACCATTATAATAAATACAAGTATCAATCACGCATTATCGTCCCCCGGATTATATAAATAAAGGTTTGCGTATATGTATGCACACAAACGACAAAGGGGGCGGGGGGGGGGGAGGGGGTTTGCCCCCAAATACCTCTCCTCCGCGCGCACGATAATTTCCGCGGAAAATCACAGTGCGCGGGAGATTTACGCGAAATATCCGGTTGATCGGCTGCTGTATATTACACAGCCGAAACGTCGAGCGTAAAATTATATCCGGTTTTTGCCGTGTATTTAACAACGTGCAACCCCCCCCCCCCCCTCTTTTCCCCACAACTTCACACTTTGGAAATGTATACATAGGTACGTATAAATATATCAGCGCGTAGGTATAGATGTTATCGGCGCTTGAAATCGCTATTTACCGCTTGCCGCGTTAATATGGATCAACAGTTCATATACATGGCTTCGAACGCGTTTGCTTTATAATATACACATGTATAGGGCACTTTGATGAGTTATTTTCCGCACAACGGTCCACCGGTCTTTATTATTGAGCGACAAATAATGAAAGTGGAGGGATCGAGCTATACCGTTTCATTGATAAAAGAGACACAAATCATCGAGATTCAACCTATAAAAATTAATAAATATTACATTTATTTTTAACCGTGTCTCTTGCAACCACAATCTGTTTCGCAGGTACACCATTGCAGTATATTGTATAAGATGCGATCACAAGCTGTTTACTCCCCATATCAAAACAATCAATCATTTTAAAATCACAAAGAAAAATAAAAAAAAAAAACAAAAAAAAACCACCCACGTATGCATAATTGATTGTACTCACGAAAAAAGGGCCATTTCGCAGGAGTCGAGCGCAGTATGCGTCCGTCACAACGAGTTCACCTACTACCTGTCCTGGTGCTCGGCGCCAGGCCCGGATTCCGAGTCCCTTTGCATCGGCGCCACCTTCGCCCAGAGTCTCGGCATCAGGGAAGGCGACGAGCTCCTCGTGACCAGCATCGACGAGGCACCCGCACTCACGAGCCTCGTCGTCGTGCCCAAGAGCGCGCAGGACCGCGTCGTGCTGGTTAGTTGCGTGCTACTATACCTACACACATCATATTTTTATCAATAAAATCATGATGGCTTCTGCGAAAACTGTTCACTTTTGCCAAATTAAGATTGTACCCTATTCGAATCGCGTCCACCGATATTACTTATAACAACAGCTACAGTTTTCGTAAAAAATCCAAAGTATTGCCATGTACTACTTGACTTGTAAAAAAAAAAAAATCACGATAATCCAATGCGAATTAGGAGCTGCAAAGTGACAACGTGCAGTCGAGATTGCTGGACCAGATAAGGGTCGTAGCTAAGAATCAGCCGATAGTTGCTTGGACTTCCAGATACAATCACGTGACTGTGATCGTTGGTAAGCAAGACCCTAACTATATCCAGGATCAAAAGTACAAACAACAGGAAGACAAACGCGTACTTGTACAATCTTTGATCCGCAGACTCGATGAGCCCCGAGTTTAAGTACGGGCGGTTGGAAAACCTCACGGAGGTCCACGTGGAGGGCGAGGCGACCTCTCCGAGGCAGACCGCTGCTTTGCATCCTCTCGACGTCATCGGCTCTCTGCCGACACCCTTGCGGCTTCCAAGCGATACTAGCCGCCGGGTTTACCGAGTCCATCCTTTGCCGGACGAGCTGTTCGGTACTTTGGATAGCCAGAGCGCGTTGGACGAGTTGTCCAGGTCGCCCTTTTGCGTCCACGTGCGGAAGGAGCTTCTGCCACCCGAGACGGCTGTAGACTCTCCCGACCTGTTGTACAGGATCAAAAAGGTCAAGGAGGACAGATTGCATGCGAAGACCCAGGGTGTCAAGCTCGACAGGAGGGCCAATGCCGAACAGGAGTTGGTGGTGAGTGGCCGGGGAAATCTGGAGTTGTCGCTGGCTCGATACATTGGGACCTCTGTTTCAGGTTAAAGTACGCGTGGCCGAGCACGCGCTGGCGAGGCTCCGAGGGAGTTGCGAAGGCATCGAGCGGTACTTTACCGTCTTCGAGGGTAGCTTCGACAACGTAAATGCTAGGCGTGACCTGATGGACAATCTTCTCTTGAAAACCGGCGGTAGAGTGAAACTCGAGCCGGTCAACGAGGGGGAAAGAAGCGATTGCACTGGTATCGAGGTGTACCCTCTCGATAGGCCCATCACGGCCGAGGAGTTTGTCGATTACGTGAAGCGAAACTCGAAGTACGGCGAGATGCTGCTCAATTCGCAGGCTACCATCGCTCTGGAGGATGGGACCAGGTGCCTGGTGAAGCTGCTACCCGAGGACGGCTGCTCGTACGGATTCTTCGACGGGAGGGTGCTCGGGAGGATCGAGGTTAGAGTGAGCGACGCCGCGAGCATCGAGGAGAGCCGGCCGCTCGAGCAGCCGGCCGGCGAAGAGGGCGCTGCTGCGACTACCGTAGCGAGCGAGTAAGTCGTCGTAGAGAGATGCATGTCACTGCATCCGTACTTACTTACTTGTTGATCGTTGCGTGATGTACGTTGCAGGATATTAGAGCCGGTGATTCGGGAAGCCACGTGTGCTCTCAGACTGAGCCTGGGCCTGCACGGTATTCGGGGCTTTGACTACGGCAGAGACAACGCGCTAGTGAGCGGTGCGACAGGTTCCGGAAAGACCACGAGCTGCAAGCTGCTCGGTAAACTGCTGAGCGAGCCGCCTTACTTTGCGCACGTGCGTTTTGTCGACTGCAAATCTTTGAAAGGTCCTTTTATCACATAATATATATAATTGTTATATACTTTTTACATGCTACGTGTTCGAACAAAAGTATAATTTGTTTATTGTATAAATTATTACTTTAGGCAAAAAAGCTGAAGTTGTACAGAAATTTCTGACGGCGGAGGTTTCCCAGGCCGTTTACCATCAGCCTTCGGTGATCTTTTTTGACGACGTCGATAGTATAACCAGTGTGAGCTCGAGTACGGACGAGAACACGCCGGATGCGATAAACGCCGCGAGGTATGAAGCTGTTATTTGTTTTGATATACATATACTTACTGTGGTCGTATTTATGGTAAGGTGGGATAAATGATGTTTCAGGATAACCGATGCCATACACGGTGTGATTAGCGAGTGTCAGAGGGAAAATTACGTGTCGATTGTCGCCACCTGTACGGATGTCAAGAAAATCGGCCAGAAACTGCGAGAAGCCAGAGGCGTTCACTTTTTTTGCACCATGCTGACGATACCGCCTTTGGAGAAGGTACAGTATCCGTACCAACGAAACCATTGTTTTTTTTTTTTCATCGATTAGTCAAATCTCCCTTTGTAAAAAGTACCGCGCGAAAGGTAAAAATACCCAAATTGAAGGGAAAATAAAAAATTTTGTTTTAAATTGCCTGGGTATGTCGACAGGCCGAGAGAATGGAAATCCTAAGATCGAGTCTCGAGGACAAATTGCAGCTCGCGCGCACGATCGATTGGGAACATTACGGTAACAAAACGGAGGGCTGGGTCGCCCAAGATCTGATAGTCCTCGCGGACAAAGGCGCCTTTGGCGCGTGGAAACGACACGGTATGTATCTCCGAGAGACGATAAAATCGTCACGGCTTTATTTTTTCTAACCCTCTCCTTTTTCGTCGCAGTTAAGGAACGATCGGAGGGACGGTCACCCATGCTACTGAGTACCGATCTAGAGGACGCGCTGACGCGATGCAGTCCGCTCTCGCTGCGCGGTGTCGACCTTTACCGGGGCGAGGGCCACACGTGGTCCGACATAGGCGGCCTGGCGGACGTCAAGCTCACCCTCGTCGAGATACTGCATTGGCCCATCAGGTACCCCAACATATTCAAGGCAGCGCCCATCAAGCTCCAGAGCGGTGTGCTATTGTACGGTATGCCCGGCACGGGAAAGACCATGTTGGCTGGTGCCATTGCCAAGGAGTGCGGCTTAAATTTGATTAGCGTCAAGGTGGGTTACGCGTGTATGTTACATTTGCGTGCGTTACAATTGGAATGAACATAAATTGTGCTCATCGATGCTTCGCGTTGGTTGTTCAAGGGCCCGGAACTTTTGTCCAAGTACGTCGGGGCGAGCGAGGAGGCCGTGCGCAACGTCTTTGAAAAGTAACTTACCGTAAGATTATCATTGTTGTTGCTGTTGTTTTTTTTTGCATCTACAAGTAACTGACAACTGTTGCAGAGCCCATCGAGCCAAGCCCTGTGTCTTATTTTTCGACGAGTTCGACAGTCTTGCCCCGAGGTAACAGTTTCTTTTTTATTTTCGATCGTCACGCTATAACATTATATGAATGCAATTGTTGTCGTACGTTTGAAGATTTACGTAACGGTGTAATGTTGTACTCGACGATTGGCAATAAGAATAATTATTTATCAGTAAAATACACGGAGAAAAAACAACAACAAATGACAATTTCAGACGAGGTCAAGACAGTACTGGGGTAACCGATCGCGTGGTTAATCAGTTGCTGACGCATCTGGACGGTATAGAGGGCAGGGAGGGTGTAGCAGTGGTGGCTGCCTCCTCGCGACCGGATCTCCTCGATCCTGCCCTCCTGCGTCCCGGTCGCCTTGACAAGGCGCTGCTGTGTCCCCTGCCTGACGAGGTAAGCCCTCGGTTGGCCAACAACGTGCGAAACATGTGTTGTTGTATGTTTCTTTGGTTTGTATGATTTTTAGAACGACAGGAACGAGATTTTGCACTCGTTGAGCAGAACTCACGGGGTTGATTCGAGCGAGCTCGACTTGGAGGCTATTGCCCGAATGACTGCTGGCTTCACAGGGGCCGACTTGAACGCTATTCTGGTGCAGGCCAGGTTGGACGTGATTGAGGAGGCCATGGAGTCGACTTCTGTGGTGATTTTTTTTTCTTCCTCCGATCGACGAATTGTGCGGAGTTGACTTGAATGATTTTTTTTAGGAAACGAAAGAACGGTATGCTGAAGCGAAGGTGACGCAAAGCCATTTGCTGAGAGCAGCTGAATCGTCGATGCCGTCGCTGCTCACCGCGGAAAAACAAAAATACAACAGGATGTAAGAACATTTTCTTCTCTCATACCCTTGATAAATGGTTTTTTTGAGGGCATGATTTTTTTTTTTTTTTTTTTAATTTTAGATATGAAAAGTTCGCTAGAAGCGAAAGCAGCGTCGTGGACGAGATGAAGCACCAAAAAGCCACGTTAGCGTGAACTGATATACTTACCTTCGTGTGTATCAAAAGAGGGGAGATATAAATATATGATGTTGAATTTATTTTTTCATGTGAGTACAATCATTGCTGGGAAACTGTACAATTTTATTCTGTTTTGTACATCATACATGCGTGTAAAATATCTTTTTTACAAGAAAATTAAATACCTCAGAGAAAATGTATTTAAAATTGCCAATGACCATTAGTTTCATCCAAATAATTCTAAATTAACGCAAAATGTATCGTAAAAACACTTGAGGTGCATGACAATATTGAAATGATTGAGCCAAATAATAAGTTCCTAATGAATAATGCCAAACGATGATAAAAAAAAAAAAAAAAACAGTGTGGAGCGATTTGGACAATTCAAGTCATTTTGTATGAATTTTTGTCAACATGCAAGCAAAAGATTTTTTTTTATTGTTAAAGTACAATAAACATTGTGCCGTGTGCCCTACCAAAACTCGACACCTCTTATCACGACGCTGCGGACAACATCATCGCCACTGGTTGTAGGTACATATAGAATTAATATACCCACCATCAGGTGTAAGCAGCCCGGCCTCCGATGTAACTAAGGAAACGACGGGGGTTTATTAACACGCGCCCTTCACCGTGTAGTCCTAAGTTTTCGCTCCGCTTGATGTAATACACATAGGTACACCATCGTATATATACATCCCTTGCACTGGCCCTACTCCCTCTCTCTCTTCCGTGTGCACACCTCGCTGAGCGCCGAGGGCTTTATTATCTCTTACCCACGCCCGGCTATGTACGTAATCCGGTACTCGGCTATACACACGGTTGCCCGATCGGCTCCGCCAGTACCCATCTATATTTTTATTATTAATCTCGCCCCTGATTTCATCAAGCGCACGAAGACGCTTTCTTTCTTTTTTTTTTTTTTTTTTCTCCCTCCCAATTTCGTTATTCTCCCTTATCAAACGCTAAAAACGATGCCCACTACTGTAACATAATATATTTGATACAACTTTGCCGTGAAAGCATACATGTATATTGTGTACCTGTGATGTTCCTGCATTACCATGGAGCTGTGCATCTTCTCCTCGAAAGCCGAGCGATGCGAGCAAAAGAGAGAGAGAGAGAGAGGAGATAAAGAGTACCATACAGATTGTCGACTTCCCCGTGCGCGGAACCTCCTCGCACAAGCTACCCAACTTTTCGTATTAATAATCGGTATAATAATTAGTATTTTCACGCGCGACTTAGCACCACCAAGCAAGGAGAGAGAGAGAGAGTAACGAGGAAGAGGATCCCGTATTATATTATATACCTTATACTCTACATTATATGTATACATACACATAAGGTTAAACTCCAAAGGGGTGCGGCCTATTAGCCCGGGCTCCTCTTCGCGTAACAAACTTGCCCGCGCCCGCCGGATACATCTTCATTTTAAGTTATTCGCACCACCGTGTGCATATATATCTACTATATATACACACGCACAAGTTGCACGTGTATAATATATATATATATATTTATGTATATATGTATAAATATATGCACACGCCATACATCACCACCACATATTTCTCTCTCGCTAATGTTTCGCCGGCTTCTTCAGATAAACCGGGTGTATGTGTATATAGGTATACCAACTCGTGATTTAATTTAACTTTGCTTCTTGACGACATCCGCCTGATGCGCTGGATGTATCCGGAGGTTGGGGGGGGGGGGG
>NW_019384242.1:5057592-5096914 GCF_000648655.2 Copidosoma floridanum | reverse complement strand
TTTTTTTTTTTTTTTTTTTTTTTTTTTTTTTTTTTTTTTTTTTTTTTTTTTTTTTTCTTCTATTTTTAATTGTGCATTGCTTACACATTATAATTATAGTCGAACAACGTTGATTTCAGGTGTATAATATCATGACGTGTGCGTTTATTGTCTATCCCAAACAACGATTAATATTTCTTTTGCGGCGGTATATGATACAAATAAATAAATTCAATTAATCCTTCCTTGCAGATATTATGTATTTACATGGCGAATCCATCCGACGACGAGCAAATATAGTTTCCATTAGGTCAGGGCGTTTGTCGTGGGCGACGACGGTAATAGAGTTCCGAGCAAGTCCTTCAGCAATCCCTTCACGGAATCTCCTAACTGAAAAATTTCAAATTACAAATTCCACGTGCCGGTATTCATGAGCTTGAAAATCGGCATCATTATTATTATTATTAAAACTGGAGTTTAAAATAGACAGAACTTTATTTTATTTAAACGTCACGGTAAATTAATGAATAAACGATACGTGAATTTTTTTAATAAGAACGTGTGCAACGTAGACAATTTACTCTTAAGATGGAATTTAATAAGTATTTGTAAACGTATAAAAAGAAAGAGAAGACATACGTTGTTGGCATTTAAACAATTGTAATAAAAAAAATTTTATCGAAATCTCTTTTTTTTTTTTCATTAATGGTAATAAAAAAATTATACTCAGCCGATAAAGCTTAGATTAAATAATGAAGGACGTCGTTTTCGATATGTTTAATATTAATCTTACCGATGCTAAGAGGTTGTTTATGAAACCACTGTTTAATAGCGGTAACAGCACAAAGTTCCAAAGGATATTCAACGGTGGCGGTAAAAACTGTCCGATTATTTCTCCAACTACCATTTTTGTGTCTTTGAAATAATAGTTGTTAAAAATAGTATTGTACACACTTTGGATCGTCAAACTTTAAAATTTGGCCAAAAACTCATCTGTTAAATTGATGGTAACAGAGGCAAATAGCCAGTAAGTTGATTCTTTTTATTTTAACGCCACACAACAACTAAAAACGAAGTCTCAAGTTGACTGAGTCAGTATAGCGCAAAAACGTCGCATACTGACAATTAATTACCGGCAATTATTGTTATCAATTCTCGTGGTATCACCACGTTGCGCATAATATGAAGGAAAAAGTTCTTAAACACCTGCACGAAATTCATAGTTTTTCTGATATTCTTTTGTTTTTTTCGCGATAAGTTTGAATGTACGTATATGCATGTATTTGTATACGACAATACATCGTTTAATTGTATACAAATGTCCAAGGGGAAAAAAAAATAAATAAAAGACGGAATTTCAAGTACATTGGTTTATCGTTTCTCCTTGATGTCATTTGCCTGATATGTGAAAAATAGCTCTCATTTAATGGAATAATTCCTTTGTTTTTTTTTTTTTCTTTTGTTTACAAGCAAAACTAATTTTTGTGACTGTAACATTTGTTGAAACATTTTTTTTCTTTTTAATTAAAATCGATCATTTCAATCGTTTGCTGTGAGAAGAAGATTTCTTAGATCCATTAGAGTAGTACTCATGATACGTGTTATCAGTATAATAGTTTATTTTGTGTTGTATATTTTTTTACAACAAAAGTTACGCCAATAAAGCTAATGAAGTATAATTTCAATTTCATTTTAGATTCAAATTAAAAATTAATTTTTAACTTTTTGCAAAGATATTATTATAAAAAAATAGCAGAGCAATTTCAACGAAATTTCAATAAGTAATAAAAAAAACATTTGAAAATTATATCTTTATTTTTAGATTTCACTGTGTCATCACCGATTATTCTTCCAAATATCAATTACGAGGGTGCTGTATAAAATTTTTTAGTTTTGTTCGCAGTCATGGCACCCTGTATTAACCAAATCAAGTCTCGAGAGTTGCAATATCTATTTAAGAAAGAAAAAAATATGTAACAAACGTACACGTAAAATTAGCACACTAGTAAAAAACGTAAAACATCGATTTCTTAAACATAAAACAGCAAGTATGTATATCTTGAATGCAAATCTTGCTCATAAATGGCATGTAGTAAATAATACAAGCTTCGGGTTGTGCAAAAACTTTCTTTGATCTTATACAGTGCCATATTGAGTTGTTCCTCGTCGAAGCCATTCCCCTGGTACTCTGCATGAAAAAGTAAGTCAAGAAGCCCGCGAGGCCGAAGGAGAACTCCCAGGGCAATCTTTGGCTCCTTTGCCCGAGCGATATCGTAACGAGATTAACCAGCCGTAGTTGGCGCAAGAAACGGTAATCAGACGCAAAATACTTTCGGCGCATGGCCTAACTAATGTCCTTCAGCAGCAGCTCGGCTAACCGAGTTACGTGTTTGTACATTTTGTCGGTGCGCGCTCGCGCTTGTAGTTTGTTAGTCGCGTAATTGGCCATTTTCATGGTAAAAAGACGACGAGGAGGGAGACGCGGAGGAGCGAGGGAATTTTCGCTCACGGATTTGCAAGGACGCTACAACACGGGCTAAGTCGATTACGGAGCCTCTCACTAGCCGGCGCGCAGTTTCCTTACCCCGCCTTTCGAACAATCGGCGCGCAATGAGGACGTTTTTAGCCGTGTACCGGCTTCTTGTTTGCGGGCCTTTTTTTCCCCCTTCATCATTGTACCGCGGGCAAAGAGGGTGCGGGTACGCGACTATACGACAGGTAATTTCAGAAGGCTATCATTGTTGGGCATTTACTGCACAAGCTGCATCCGGACTTTGCTGCACATTGCTTTTTGCTCGCTGAAACGAAACATCCTCCAGAGGCGCGACCATCAGAGGACTATTATTTTACTTTTTCGTATGTCGTTGTCATAAAAACGATGAGGTAAACAAATGCACTTATGGGAAAAAGAAAAAGAAGAATTTCCGTACGTTAAACACTTGCCTTTTTCCCCCTGTTGGACAAGCCCATAGCCGAAACAAAGTTACCCGGAGTCCGTGCAGCTTGTATGCAACTCATTAGCCAACGCGTCGCCGTCCGCGTAAAACCGATCGACCGGAATCGCATGCATCAGCTACCATTGACCGGCAACAGCATTGGTGGTGACAATGAGTAGATCACCCCCCTAGCCCCCCGTACAGCAGTGGCGCGTATGTGTATATACGCGCGTGCAGTGTTTAGCGAGTATGGATGGACAGGGAGGAGAGAAAGGGCGAAAATCACTCGACGCGCTCTGGGGCGTGGTTAACCCTGTTTGCGGCAATTTCTTGTTTCCATTAGGGTCGGCCGGCCCTGCGGGCCAAACTGCACCAGCGCGAGAAGATTCAAAACGCGAGAGGTGCCGTGGCCCGAGGCTCTTTTTCAAAAGAGGACGGGGAAGAGGGAAAGCAGGCAGAGCTTGTGTTTTTAAATTTTACGCCTCGACGCGCCCTACACCGGGACTTTCAGGTTCGAAAATCGCCGGCTTGGCAAATCCAATTTTGCCGCATAGACCGCGGGGAAAAGAAAAAAAATTACAAATATCAATCAGCTTACGCTTCAAACTGATGGCATTCCCCTTGTACGAAGACTTTTATGATTTTTGTCGTTGGTACGTTTTCCTACTGTTTGCCTGGCACAGGAATTTCCACAATTTTTTCCCCCAACTTTTTGCTTGTACAAGTGAGTCTGCGACTATCCGTCCATTCGCTTTCAAAACATAATCTCTCTCTACATCTGGTCCTCCACGGAAAGAGAATAGTGTATCTCCACTTTGAGACAAAGAAAGAAAAAACAAAAAATGTATCCTCTATGATTGATCTTGAAAAAAAAAAAAAAAAAAAAAAAAAGAAAAAAAGAAAAAGCTGTAATTGTCGATCGGGCAGTCAATTGCGATTCTCTTAAATTAAAATTCACGCAAAAGTGGCGCAAACGTGGGAGCTCGTATCAAATGACGCGCGTCGCCGCCCACAATAACACACTACACGGCTCCCGTGTACCCACCGGCGTTCCGTTAACTCTCTATTACCCATCAATGTTTGCTCTCTATCTGCTGCTCGTTGTGTGCTAACGCACCAGTGATGTATGTATATATATATTATTATGGTATCCTATCGCACCCCCGTGTATACACTACACACGCGTCATCTCGTTCGAAGCGTATACCGGTTGTATGCGCGCTCGGTCGAAGGCGCGTTTATCTCCGATCGTCCGTTACCGATGTGCTTCTGCACCGTCGCGCCGATTGCTACGTATCGATGCTGACCCCTATCCAAATTGTTGCCCCGTGCTCGGTGCATCATTTCGCGCTCAATCGACTTTTCAACACGTCCCTTTTTTCATACTACGAAAAATTGTAATTTTTTTTTCTTTTACACTTCTTTTTTTTTTTTTTTTTTATCGAATTTTGCACGGAGCAAAGATATTTCACGTGAAATACGGTTTCCCGCACCGATACATGCACCTATATAAGGGGAAAAGAGCCGGGGTCAGGTTTTCCTCTCTCTTACGATCAATCGGACTCTCCTGTGTTGGCACATCGAGTCGAATGAAAAGAAAGCAGACTCCAATTGAGAGAGAGAGAGAGAGTGTCGTAATTCGATTAGATGCTCGCGCGGGAATCTAGATAAACACGCCGAGGTAACGTGTTTTTTTTGGTCTCCCGCTCCTCTTTCTGGCGAAATAATACCACTTGGCTTTTTTTTTTTTTTCATTTTCCTCATGTCCTTGTTTTCGTTCCGTTTTACATTTGCAGAAGAGCAACAAACAAAATGATAATCACCTGAGTGCGGTGAGAAATGACACATCAAACATTTTTCAATCCAATGGAAAATAAAACGTTGAAATGAAAAAACAAAATTTCTTTGAATCAAAAAAATATATATTCACCAGAATAGTTCCAAGTGATTAATCTCTTGTAATACAATTGTATAAATATTCTTAATGAAAAAATAAATATCATCTTGTTTTAACAGCGTAGTAAATATTTCATATTTTTTTTTTCGGGCATTGGAACTCGTTTTGTTTTTCAGTGTATGAGCTGCACACTAGATTGGTCCAATTATTCTATCGAGTGAGCTTTTTTTATACCACCACTATCATAGTTATTATTGATTAATCCATAACAAACGTGACTAATATTTATTGGCATTTCTTTTGGTGTTGTATATTTGCCACACGCAGTTCAACATGTGCCGTCGTTCAAAAGGAAGTTACCGATTCTTACGGACTAAAATGAAAATTTGCTTGATTGACAGGGCGAGGAAAAAAAAAAATTCAGCAGCATTACTGTCAACTTTATCGATAAAATAAACAACTAACTTGTCTAAGCGTATTTTCTATAATACATATTTGTCGTGTGTACTCCATTTTACGTAAATTGTGTGTTATCTTCATTACCAAGAGCGGAAAAGTTTTAAAGAAAAAAAAAAAAAAAAGAAAAAAAAAATCATCAAATGAATTTTAAAATACTGTAAATACAGAACGTAAAAAAATTCCGAATATTTTTGTATCTAGTGAAATTAAGAAATATAAAAAAGAATCGTTTTAAAAAGCGTAATCTTAAGCCTCTAATCGACAATTCAATTGTCTCGTCGATCAATGTACAATTAGTATAATGCAATTAATACTTAAAAAATTTTTTTTTTTTTTTTATACATCGACTTCGTGCTACCACCTTTCCATTTCCAAGCACTCGGTCAATTTATAACTCTTATCCTCCCGACTATTCGAGATATCAATTATCACCAACGGAATTTCGAGTGGCTCCACGTATTCAACGATACATATACATATGTACCCAATGTCCTTAGGCCTTAAGGATGCCGTGCGATAAATTAAATATCCATTGGTTGTCGTTATCGCACCGATACACATATTTTTCCCTCTAATCTCAAGTCGAAGAAATACTACGCACTCGCCGAACGGCAAGTATATACATTTCACGCGCTTACAACCTGGAAATTAAGAAATCTCGAACGTTACTTTTCAAACCGCACCAGTAAAAAAATGGGGGAAAGGGGGGGGGCGAGGACACCTAGGAAAATCGAGTGAGCCCGAAAACGCGAGAGGGAAGACAACGAAGGCGCGCGCGAAAACTCATCTCTCCGGCGATTTCACGGGCAATTATGCCGAGGGCGTCGACTCCGCGGGCCCGTATAGCTCTAGCTGCAGCTCTTATTTAACGCCAATGTGAGCCGCGACGCCCCCGGCTCGCCGAGTATCATCGTATATAATACCCCCGCGCCGACAGCAACGAGTTGCCAGCCTCGACGGGTGCGGGCGCTGAAAGGATGGGTGGCTCGGTGGGGATGGGATTCCATTTTGCGACAGCGAAAATTGTCGATGATAGAATGGCAGATTGAAAACGCCACTATCTCTCTCTTTCTCTCGCTTCCTTTGCTCCTGTGGGCGTATAAAGCTGCCAACGTTTCCTCTTATCTGCCTTTCTTTCGTTGTTACATTCCTTCCTTACAGTTGGTCCTCGCTTCCTTCTTTTCTTGAGCTATTTCTCCCAGACATTGTTACCACCCAAATGATCGTACATAGGCGAGTTTTACCGCAGGCGGTTGGGATATCTTTTTTTTTTTTTTTTTTTTTTTTTTAACAAGCTTTGTTTCCCGTTTGCCCGTCAAGGATAAATCTCGCAATTTAAGTATTTACGATCGTGGTGAAATTTTCTCGCCCACGTTTGCTTTCAAGGACCATACAATGTACAACGTATATATGTAACAATGTGACTGGCATCATCAAATTGCCGATCAAATGTACAGTAAGCTCCGTATGACTGAAACAAAGCCTCGCTTTTTATATATTCCTCGACAGTTTTTTTTAATTATTGGTTCATAAATTTATGGATTCCAAGGGTAAGCGATATTTATACAATAACAGGTAACTATCACGTTGTAGCCCAATAAGTGGAAGATACATTTTTTAAGTGAGTCACAGGTGGAACTAAATTAAAACGCATGAAAAAAAATTTTATGTGTAAAATTTATGTCACTTATTTATAAGACCCATTTGGTTTTATCAATATTTCAAACTAAAGCTATTAGTTGTAATAATCACATATAGCTGTCTCGAAAAATAATTACGTTCTACTTCTGATAAGATATCTGTGTTCTATTGAAAGTTGATTTATTTAAAAATTTCAAAAATCAGAAATAAATATGTTGAAATTCATACCTCGGGATGATCTGCTGCAAGTTGTGGTAGAAATTATTAGTCGTGTGGATCGATAAACGTACCTGAAAATCGTGTCAAAAAAGGCACTTGCATTAAAGCTTACGGAAGAAAAAAAAGTCAAGCGTACACGTCAGTACTGCTATAGTCGTAAAAATAAAAAAAAGCATAATGAGCGTATAAGTATCGTAACTTATCTCGAAAATTATTGAAAATAGATATTGATACGGTCGATCTTAAAAAATACAACAAAGCGAGTAATGTAGTACGTTACACTACACACGCATAAAAATATGATAGATTTTCATCATTTGGGCTTAATCATCGTTATACTTATGCCACATTTAGAAACAAATCAGTGTATTTTGCTTCGACACTCCGAAACGAAGCTTATGCTCTAACTACTTCTGCTGTTGTTTTTGGTTGTCGATATATATATATAAATTTCCTTTTACATTTCACGGGGTGGATTAATCGAGTCTATGCAGTTATTGTAAGTGTCGTTTACATTTAGTGTCATATCAAATCAGTAAAGTTACGTTATTTGCAAGTTATAATGGATTGAGAGTTTTCAAAAGTCTTACAACTTCTTAATGTATAGTGTTTTATACCAGAAATAACATAAATAGACTCGAACATAGCGAATACTTATGTACCGAGGAATAATAAGACCAGTCAAAAATCACTTTGCAGAAGAAAAACAGTGACACATGGACAATTCTTTAAGCCAATCAAGTACGCAATCTTCAAGATTTATAAATATATAAAAATCAGAAAAGAAATAACTCGGTCAAGTTACATCATATATTACTGTACTTGAGCTCAAATGAAGTTATGTAGAATGTGTATATATGTATATTTTTTTTTTGACCGAATTGTTTTTTTTTTTTTTTTTTAATCTTTGTCCCCGACTGTTTGCCTGATTTTTCAATCTCTGTAAATTACTACACATAGCTCATAGGCAGCCACTTAGTTAGCTTGTGATCCAACTGAACTTTATTTAAGCTTAAAATTATTAACGACGATTGAGAAGAAAGAACATCTATTGACAATTCTTCTATCACGATGGTTCTTCGAGAAATCCTCGTGGTACTACTGGTCATTCAAGGTTAGTGCTATTGTTATTTTCATCGTAAAGCTAGGGCTAAAATTAGATAGTTTAACTAGCATTGACACATTACTATATTTTACATTGGTAACATCAAAATTAGAAAATTTATAAATTTATTTTTCAAAATTCAATTTAACGAATGATAAATTTTTTCTTGAAAAAATTATTCCAGCTTATCGAAACATTGCTGTGACAGGACAATTTCACTTCCATCCAACTATTTTTAAAAATTTGAACACGTATTTACATTGTATGATATGTCACGGTGTCATTATACGAGAAAACTACATTCTTTCAAGAGCCAGTTGTGGATTTAATGAACCTATCATGACGAACAATGAGTTTACATATCTAATAATTATTTACTCTAACAATGGGGAAAAGAATTTTTTCATAAATAGCATCATTATGTACGAGCATTCCGAACCAAAGTGAGACATTAATTTTTTAAATAAATCTATGGTCTCGTATAGAATAAAAAGTTACTACAAATGCTTTTCAGGACTAACATGAATACCAAACACGACATAGCTATTCTACAGTTAGAAGAAAAACTGGTGTTGAAAGAAAATGTGAATATCGCAAATCTGCCTCGAGCCAATCAACATATTAACACAATAAGAGAAACCATTGGGATGGCATATCATTATGATAATCATTCAGTAATTTTTTTGCCAGTTGATGTGCTCGACAAACAGTCGTGTGAAAAAATGTTAAAAGAAAAATACGGGGGCGGTACGCTGCATAAAAACCAGATGTGTATTGATGACGTAAAAGCTTTCAAAAAACCTAACGTAATGTTAGACAAATTACAATGCCTAATGCTTCGCGGTTCTTGGAAAAGTCTAACAATTATTTTGTTATGCATCACAGAGTACATGGGACTATCCGTTGATTGTAGTGGAAGACAATAAGGTTGTTTTACTTGGATTTCCCACAAAAAACACAAACATATTCAATCTAGTTCCTCAGTACGTTACATGGATCAAAGCTCAGATCATCGCAAGTGCCAAAGCAGGTGAATATCATAAATATATTATTGAAATGATATTAAAATAAAAAAGACAATAACGAAGGTTGAAAAATAGTTGATGAAATAAATGTAAATTGAATGTGAGTACAAATGTTTCTGAGAATGTGCAAAAAATTATGAAAATCGTATTAAACGTGTCAATAATGTCCAGTTTAAGTGAAATGCATTTCTTAAACTTGAATCTCCGTCGTTGTTTGTATTTGTGCTGGTCGTGTTGGGTGAAATTTTTCAATCTCAGAATTTAACGGCTTCAAATAATTGAAAAATTAAAAAAAAAGTTTCTTTTTTTTCATTAAGGTATAAAGTTGTCCAAGAAATTTGCCACCAAAAAAATGTTCCCTCATCACGTTGATATTGTACGTAGTTCAGGGGATTACATTTGCAGTGGAGCACTAATTACAGAAATGCACATACTTACGAGTGCTAGTTGTGTGTACGACACCTCGACTAGCTATTACGTAATTTTTGATTTTCTGGGCTCTGATTCAGATCAATATCCACGTATGATTCCAATAAACAAAACTATCATTCACGAAGAATACAAACCAGTGTAAGACATTGTTTTCCTTGGCACAAATAGTCAATTTACACTTTATAGAGATTTTACATTTAACTGTGTTGTTCAGCGCCACAGTAAGTCACCACAATGACATAGCCATTCTGTATTTGAAGTGGAATGTGTATCTCGATGAGAACGTAAATTGCGTCTTTCTTCCTAAACCCGAAAAATATGAGTCGATGGTATCGCCTTTTGGCACTGAACTGACCTCTGAGGATGACGAGGAAGATGAGCTGACAGGTTACGAACCTTCAGATCTCGACTCATTGCTGCCAGCAGCCAGTCAGGAGATTTTTAAGGCTTACATTCATGATAACCAAACTTGCCGAGAGAAAAAGCAAGCCAAACAATTTTGTATCATTGGCAATAAACATCCTAACAATGATTGGGTAAGTGTATGCTTGTCTTGCTAAAATTATTTTGATTATATTAGTTAACTGTTTTTTTTTTTTTTTTGTTTTGCCATTGCACAAGTATGACAATCCTTTGGTTCGACAACAAGGAAACGACCTCGTGCTAGTTGGACTGCCTACTAAGATCAAAAATGTTTTTACTCGGGTTGTAAACTATGCGGAATGGATTGAAAATGAAATCAACAACTACACGTTTCAAAGTAAGAGCTCATTGTTTTAATCGTATAGGATTTTATATATAGTAATTGCTTTTTTAGAGCTTCCAACTGCTAAGCAGATTTCATATTACGTGGACATTTTCAAATACTACGGGTATGATATACCCGGTTTTAGTTATCAAAATACATGCTTGGGAGTACTTATCAAAGAAAACTATGCTTTAACAAATGCCTATTGTGTGAATGATAAATCAAAGGATTATTATATTCGGCTCACTTATATTATAACTAAATTTATCCAATCTGTCGAGAAAAATACCACACAATTGTTTAAAGTTAAAAATATAACCATTCACGAGGAATACGATTCGAGGTGAGACATATTATTTCGACTTGTATTATTATATTTACAATCGCGTATGTGTCGTTAGTCATATTGTCGATGAAAATGGCTTAAATTTTGTAGAGGTACTGTTTACAATTCCGATCACAACATCGCTATCGTGCAGTTAGAACACAAACTGATACCTAGTGAAAATTTTAGTATAGCGAATTTGCCGGGACCTGATGAAGGTATCGATGCAAATACAGAAATCAAAAAGTACGCTTATAGAATAGTCAACAATAAATACGTAATGCGTCATTTTACAACTCATGTTGTCGATGATAGTATTTGTGGTCCAAAGTTGCAGAAACACCATGGAAGTGTTCAGCAGCATGAATCGCAGTTTTGTGTCTATTGCCCCATATTCGGAGATGCTTCTATTGTAATACTCCTTTATTGTTATCATTATTATTATTATTATTATTATTATTATTATTATTATTATTGTTATTATTATCATTATTATCATCATTATTATGCAAGGACAATGTCAAAGTTCAGTTAAAAAATGTTGTCAATAATTTACTGTTGTACAGAACAGCATGAATTTTCCATTGGTTCAAAAAGATTATCGTGGGACCCTGGTGATTGGACTTCCTACTAAATACAGCGAACTTTTCATCAGTGTTTCGTACTACGCTGATTGGATTTTCAGCAAAACTAATATTAGCTATATTAAAAGTAACTCAACGTCATCCAAGACTTTCAATAAACGTAATTACCACCTAATAAAAGTGAACTATCCACGCAGAGGTAAGCTCTTTTGGTGTTTACTATATTGTACCTACATTTATAATACAATTTTATATCTACCATCGTATTAGAAAAAGTTTTAATAACTCGGTGTCAAAAATTTATCATATTATTGACAAAGGAGTATAACGATATGTGTTTTAAAAAAATTTTAATTTATATTTCGTACGAAATGTTTAATATCGAATAAATACAAGGTAATATCATTTTTTAAATATTTTTTTCATTTTTAAGGTTTCAGATATGGTGTCGCTAATGCTGGTTGTGTACATGTGACTACTCGAATTGGTACTATCTTGTATTTCATTTTCTGGGCTTTAACCAAGATTTATGTCCATGTATAATTTTTTTAAATAAAGTCATCTTTCACGAATAGTACAACCGCAAGAAGGTAATCTTGTTGTGATATTAATGTAAACTTGTGATGGAATCTTTCAAGCACATATCATGTTATAGTATTGAATTGTGGGGAGGATTTTATTATGGATGAATAAACACGCAGTTTTACATAACTATCAAAAAGTATACAAAGAATGAATAAGTAAATTTTATGTGTGTATTTACTTTCTAAAAATTTGGTTGGCAATAGTAATTACGTATCTGTTGATGGTTAAACGGTAATATATCAGACTTTGGAAAGCTTGTAATTGCTTTGAAATGTGCCGTATTGTACGTGTAAGTTCTTATTAAGAGCTATTTTATACATTTTAATTTCAGAGCGTTCACGAAACTAAAGCAAACTTTATGCTTTTGAAAAAAATTAGTACATTTCCGTTTAATCTTGAAAGTGATGACTTTTTTTGTATCAAGTGAAACAACTAAAAAATAAAGATTTTAGGAGCATACCCATTTAATTTTTATTCACGTTCTCCAATTTTTGACCGAGATGATCTGTCATCGTTTTGAGAATAACAAAACCATTATTTTTGGGTATAAAGCGATCCATTTTATCACATCAGAATCAACAATAAATTATATTTAGTCAAAAAAAAAAATTAATCACAATGGTTAAGGCATTTTTGTAAAAAAATATTACGATACGTTTCTACAATGTCTGTAAAAGCGTGTAACTCAAGCCACCCGCTGAGAAGAAGAAGTCAGCAGAAGCCGGCAAGTAATTGAGAACAATTAATTCTTCCTCCCGCAGAGGTTGAGAAGAAGGAGACTACGGCGTACGAAGCTGTTTTCATTTTTTCTGATGGTTCTCTCTTTCTCTTCTCGGCACGCGGATAATATAATGTATCCTTAAAATAAGCTACCCTTCGTTTATAGGATCTCTTCCTCACTTTTCTTAGCTCCCATTTTCATCTTCATTCTTATCTTGATACCTCGGTTTGGATGGGACTAATTTTTTTTTCTTCTCCTACGCCACCTTCGAGAATTTTTTTTTTTTCTTCTTTTTTCAATTGAAAGAGCAATTTTTCAAGGAGCTGAAGACTGGAATGCAATTACCCGGCTCTGTCAAATTTAAGAGCACCACCCGTGCGCTGATATCATAAGCGCACTTACATTTTCAGAAATGAGTTTTTCAGTGAACGAATATAAACACAGTTTTTCAATTTTAAATTGCGATCTCAAGACGTTGCTTCTGTTGCAAGTCCTTGAGTCCTTAAAATCAATAAAAAAAGAGATTTAACAATGGTCCGCAAAATTTTATCATTTTGTATATTAAGGACGTAATTGCGTATACCTACAACGAAAGAATTAAATTTACTTATTATAATATTGCCCATAATGCCTCGAAAGTAAAAAACAAATTATTGAATTTCAAATAATTTATCTTCATTATATTAATCTAAAACCTTATCAACAGAAATAATAGTTATGTTAACACTATTTATTATTTTAGTATTAAGTATCTTACAAAAGTAAAAATACTCCATCATGGCAGACATTTCTTATTGTAAATATACCAAGTTCAGAGTGGGTCTTTTTATTTCTAACAACTATCGTAGTATTTATACAATTAATAGTTTTTATAGTGTGTACTTATTGCAGTAGCCCCTTAGCAGTGATTTCGAAAAATAGTCCACGTCTTCCCATACACTGATTTGCATCACTGATTATTTAACTGATTTCACCAGAAGTAATTGCATACCTCTACAACGAAATAATTAAATTAATGCCAAGACTACAAAGTACAAAGTCCAAAATACACTGAAAGTGAAAAAAAAAAAAAATATATCGAATTTCAAACAATTCGTCCTTATTAAATGGGGAAAAAAAAGAAACAAAGCACCGAATTTACAACCAGCGATCGCGCAACTCGATATTTACACACAACGCGCCAAGTCGATTTTTCCTCATCGTGCGTTGGCCCGATACGGCGCAGCTATCGGCCGTTATCGTGTGTCGGAACTGCCTGGCCATCCCCGGGCAAAAATATCAATTTGAGCGGTGCTCGCTCGCGGGTTATGCGTCAAGCTTTTCGTCTTTCCAGGCTCCTCTGGCTCGGACCCCTCCCCCCCCCCATAATGACCGGCTTTCCATTTTTATTTGTGTTTACCACCTCAACACACTTTCGAAAACTGTTTCGCGTGAATCTTTTCCCAACGGCAGTGGTCGTTTGGGTTGTGTTTTATGTTCTGCCTCGTATAGCTTAGGCGACATTTTGTTTTCAATTATCGAGGAAGGGCCCGAACGTTCGTTTTCAATGGGAATCGATATTTCCCACTCCGAGCTTTATTGATTATCTTTTTACAGTTGAGCTTGAACCGGTTGGCGTATTTTTCTTTCTAGATTAATCCTGTTTTTTCTTTTTTTTTTATTAAAATTTTTTTTTTTACATCGCATGATAATTCATACAACAAAGTATACGATGTATTTGTTTGGTCGAAACCTTTCTCATGGAAGCAAAGGAACAACGGATTCTAGAGAATATATTTATTTGACAACACGTGACAAGTCAACCTTAGTCCTCTGTCTGGGGTAAGATTTCAAGTGCTTACATCATTGATACACGTACCCATCCAGAGACGGAGATAGATACCACAACTCCTCGGAATTTATTTCCCTGCTCGTGGAAAAGGTGCCGAAAAAAAGGGAGGAAAAGAAGGGTCCGGCAAGTTCGTCTTTGGACCGGACGTCGTTTATACGCGTATACGTATCCGAAGCCGTGCGGCTCGTCTCTGGGCGAGTTTTTCAATTTCGCATAATGTCGGTCGGCGAGGGCCTTTGCCAAACTGACCTAGCGATAAGATAAAATTTTGTTCGCGACCGTCCGAATTTCGTGGCTTGTATATTTACGTCCAAGGGAAATGTGGCGATGATATCGTGCGCGCAAAGCCGTACCTGGTGCTCCTTGTATCTTAATATTTTTCTCGCGACGACGTGGCCAACTGGATAGATTATGTGACTTTGTGAGACTTATGCTCCGAGTCTAGCGAAATAAGAGAGGTAGGGAGAACCATGTGAATCGACCCATTACATCATACCCTCGTCCATTAATTTTTTGCTTTCATCGTCTGAGCTGGGCGACGCATCAATCACGACAAATTATCATGTTAAAACAACATTTGGCTTCATCGCTAATCGGTTGCAAAAGTTAAAATGTTACGTTCGAAGTTAGGGCAAAAAGTAAATTATTTAAAAACTGAGTCTTGATCTACGAACAAACTATTTGCACGAGAGAGTGAGTTTTAAAGGCTAATTAATTTCTTCTATCAGGGCAAAGGTGCATACAAAACCATACATCGAAGAACTACAAAAAATGGTAAATACTTTCGCCTATTGGAATCACCACAACAAAATACTTCGTGATTAACAAAGTTTCGTCGTACGTGGAATGAACTATTGTTGATGCAAATGATACCAGCTAGCCCAAAAAAAAAGTTAACCCCGTGCTGTGTGAAGAGTATCGAGAATAACTCAATCTCAAGGGATACGCATCGACACGTGAGAAAATTTAATTTTTATGAAAAATTTAAATAACACGACAAAGCACGATAATGAAACGAGCTATCGTTGCTCAAATCAATAAACAATAAAATAACTGTATGAAAAAAAAACCTGCAAAAAAAAGCTTATCCACGAGAACCGGCGCGACGTTGCGAAACGAACACACAAGCATTAGCAAGCGTGTAGCACTCGGACGGGGGCCGCAATTGCATCGTTGAAATAACAATGAAGCCATTCAGCGCGCCGGTATTTGACACTGGGCCGGCTAGCATCGGAAACAATGAAACAATCAGAGAAAGGGAGAAACGGCCGAAGGGGGTAGTGCGCGCACGCGCGCGAACGGGGGCACACGGAAGTTAACATTGGCCGAATGGTGTGCGGGCATGAGCACACCCCCCCCCCCTCCTCCGTGGGTAGTTTCTCACGCTGACTCTGGAGTCTAATTAGATGTACTTGCAGTAGTCTCTTGGCAGCGATTTCGAAAAATAGTCCCCGTCTTCCCATACACTGATTTGCATCACTGATTATTTGACTACATTCACCAAACGTCACTACAGGTGCGTCAAAAGTGTTAAAATGTGATTAGAATATGATTCAAATGATGCAGCGGTTCCCTGATGGGGATTTCGAAACGTAGTCATTTTCTGATCGAATATTGATTCTTACTACTGATTTTTCGACTTCACTGCCAAATAGCGATACTAGGGAATGCTTTATAAAATTAAACATTCAAGCAATGTAGTCGTTATTTACAGATTCCTTTGAAATATAGTTTATGCCTGACTATATACTGATTTACACCACTGATATTACGAATACATCCACCAAATGCTTTCTTCTTAAATGAAATATTAAAAACAATGCAGATAGTTATTTCAGTGAACATCCTTTGTTTGACAGTTTATTGATTCAAATCACTAATTTTCAGCTCCCCTAAAAAAAATCCTGACAATTTTTTATACATTATAAAATATTTTGGCAGCCTCTTGGCAGAGATTTAAGAAAAAATAGTTCCGTCTGACAGCATACTGATCTGGATCACTGATTCGTCAATTAAATACCTATAATGGTGTATTATTTATACAATGAACAGTCTACTAAATACTAACTTGGATCACTGATTATTTTAATACTTCTATCATATGTAACCCTTCACCCCTCCGAATGTTAAGATACAGCGATATTCTGAAGGTGATTTCGAAAAATAGGTCTGTCTGACCACACACTGATTTGAACCACTGATTTTTTTATTTCTGCTTCTACCGAATGTTTCTACTTGTCCGCGTTTTTCTCATCTTTCTCGAAATGTTACAGTGGAATCAAATTAAAATTGTACAGTCGCTTCCTCACAGTAATTTCAACAAATAGCCTCTTTCTGACTGTATATAAATTCAGATCACTAATTTTCCAATAGGTGTTACTAATTTCTGATAATTTTACTCCAATAAATTAAGTTTTTCAAATAAAACAGCGATCTCCAGTCGATTATTAAAAAAAAAAATAGTCAGGTCTGACCATACACTGACCTGGATCACTGATTTTTCAGCTTTTTTCCTCCGAATGCCGCTACTAATAAATGATCCAACACTCATACTGTCTCCTCTCAAAAGAAATCTTAAAAACTAAATAGTATACTCATAATGTATAATAAAAAAAGTATATCCGATTTGTTGAGACGTTTTCACATGATGAACAAAAGCTCAGCGGGCTTGCGAATACACTCCAGTCTGCTTTTTTTACTTTACGCCTCGATCTTTTCTTTTTACCATGTCGTCGATACTTACTCGAGACGTTAGCCTTGTGTTCACCATTGAACAAAAAAAAAAAAAAAAACCAATGGATTGACCTCAAGGAGCATCTAGTTCTTGCACGACGAAACGCGCTGAAGCATCAGACGCACAAAAATTCATGCAACGTTCCTCAGCCGCGGGGAGTCAGAGAACTCAAACGAACAGCCACCCCTCGGCAGGGAGAAGCCGACGGAGGAAGAGAAAAGGAAGAGTAACGCGAGCAAAAAGACAGAGCGAGAGCTCACTCCATTAGTATGCGCGGAGGAGCTCGTGGCTCGATTGTAGCCGATGCCATTGTAACCGAAGAATGTCCTCGTTGTCGGCGCTACCCATATAGCTGTCGTCGTCTTTGCGCCGGACTCCCAGATAAGGATTCAACCCACCTCACGCTGTTCTCTCACTTGCTCGACGCTGCGCTTCTCCCGTTGAAATCGAGGAGGAAGCCCCTCCCAATCGTCGACGCGGATTTTTGATTCTTCCATTGTCCCGTACGATTACACTTTGGTGTTTATCGAACAACAGGTGACTGTTGGATTTTATAAATTGAAAAAAGAAAAAGCAAATCATACGGATCGAGCGACGAGTGTACATTATATATAAAATCTCCTTACAAACGAGGCCTCCCGTGGACCTTTCTTTTCTATAGCTATAGAGTCAGCAATGAAAATAAAAAGACGCCGCACGTTTTCCCTCAGTTATATGGGTCCTTAAAAAAGTCGGCGATAAAGAGAATAAGAAGAGCTGAAAAGAAAAGGATCGCACGGAGCAAACGAGAGAGTAAAAGGTGTGGTGGTGGGAGACCGGGAAAGGCGTGTGTGTGTGTGGGTACGTATAGAGGAGGCGCTATTCTCCATTCTGGCGTTATCTCGGCCACGGAGAGAAAGCGTGATTGCCTTTATGGGGGAAGAAAGGGTCTTTTGCGGCAGCGATAATGTCCCTCCGCTCGCTCGCCGACGCTATCAGAAATAAAACACGGCGTCTCCCACCCTCCCCTCCAAGAGTGGGGGGGTGTGCACGCCTCAACTCCAAGGAACCCCTTACGACTACAAGGACCTCGAAGGAGCCCTTTGTACAAAGTGGACTTGAAGTTTTCGGGGAATTCAAATGGCGCGAGGTGGGTACACATGAATCAAATTTTTTTTTTTTATGTGCTGGTTGGGTTATTGATAGCTTGTTTTTTTTTTTTTTTTTTGAATAACGATAATTGAAACTAAAAATGTGTGGTAACCAATTCAATCAATGTTAAATCCAAACCAAGTCAAGGTAAAATAATCCAATTTGCTGATTTATCGAAAAGATCAACCATATCAACAGTTTTGTTGCGATAACACACAATGTATAATACATCCTCGAGACGATAGTCGAGAGAGCACGGCGCGAGTAATATGAGCTCCTTCGTCTCCGAGTTGCACGGTAGTTGTAGCCGTGTGTACACACCGCATGAGTAACGGGGTTATCGACGCAACCGCCAATTAAACTCCACCTCGTGGTAGACTCGAGCTTGGCGCACTCGGATGAGTAAGTAGTACCTGGTACGTGTACATATCCGAAGCAGCTCACGGATTGATCTACGTGGGTGGTGGTGATGGCGCAGAGAGCGCGAGGTGTTATTGAATAATGGCTTCGTCGAGTCGCGCCGAGCCAACGAATTAGTCCACACCCCCAATATCCCCCGCTCACTTTGAGATAATCTACCTGGAATTATAGTCGGGTAATAATCGTCCCGATCAGCCGACCGTAATCCAACCTGTTTCTCAACGTATACGTGCACTCAGGGTATTTTAATTTGGTCTTGGATGGAAATATGCTAATGTTGAATCCGTTCCTCGTTCCGAGCGACGCTCATCGATCTTCTTTTAGATCTTGCCTGGAAAGAATGAAATTTCAATGTGACTCAGGTACCTGTGCAGTAAGTAGGCGGTACTTGTGAGGTAAATTGGTTTTCAAGCAAATTAAAGTCTTGACGCCGTGATGTTCAATTAATTTTTTTAATGCGTGGAGCTTAAAATTTATTTACAAATGTCATTTTGTACATTAAATGTATATTATAACGTCAGAGCGTGACATTCAACAATAAGATTCGTTTTTTTTTTCTTGTTTTTTTTTTTTTTTTTTTTATTCTCGCGGAAACTGTATATGAAAATGTGTTAGACATAATACGATGCAGCTACATGTTTGATCGCGAATTTTTTATTTATTTTTTTTTCTTCGCGACTGTTTGTGCTACGTGTACATTGCTACGTTCATTTGTATGATTGATTTTCGAATTGAGTACAAGATTACACATCCATTTACACAGTCCGAATTTATCTACATCGCTATAATATAATAATTATGATTTTTTGGTAGATCACAGTATTTTAAACTACTATACATCTTTTATACTACATAATGGATTGTTTTTTTTTTTTTTTTTTTTTTTTTTCTCATTTATTCAAAGTAACTCTAAAATAAGTCAACATGACGTAAAAAATTTACTTTTTGGTTTCGCACGAAATAATAATAATAATTACATTCACACAACAGCAACAAAATAAATCGCTACGAACAACTGTAAAAATATTCTCGAGGGAAAAAAAAAGCTAGACCTAGATAATCATTCTCATCACTCTCAAATCTATTGTCCAAGCGACACGAGAAGAAAAGACAACTAATTTCTCCGCACCGGCGCATACAACAATATTTACAGCTACCGTGCCTCAATCTAAAATCGCACGTACTTACTTTTAGTCACACAGGGGGGGGGGGGGGTAAACATCTGCAGCTACACCCCATCTCGACGTATTTACACAAAAACACGACATTTTACACACACACACGTCCGTTCTCTCATTCGCATCTGCATCAGATGAGAGGCGCGGGCTTATTTCGCATGGCCTGTCTCCAAAGCGAAGCAGCCCAGATTTGCAACTCGTTGGAGCTTTTTTCTCCCCCCCCCCTCCTCACCCCTTGGCACTCGCTCCCCCCCCGGAGCAAGCTTTTCTAATAGAAAGAAATAAGTCCTCTCGCGCAGTATACAAGCGGGATAGTTTCGGCATAATGCGTTCCGGTTATCTCCTACACACGCTCTCTCTTTGTAGGGATTTCCGGGCTCGCGTTGCCACCCCCCTCGCAATCGTCCTTGTTTGGTACTCGTGTACCGGTTCCGGAGACTTTTTTTTCCCCGGCCCTCTCTCTTTCGCTCATCTCTTCTTTTGATCGACGGGAAAATGCAATTTTTGCAAATAGAAGAACCACGTACGTACGTATGTTTACACTCACGAGAAAAGCGCAGACTCATTTTTGCGCTTAATGGCCGTGAAAATAGTCGTGCCCCTCCCCCCTCCCTTCCTTTTTTTACCAATGATACGTGAATCTGTTTTCCCTCGCATATGTATATCGTGTTGGGGGGGGGGGGGGTGCAGCGTGGATCGTTTGAGTTGGCGGGTATTACTTATGTACGAGCGAAGTTTGTAATTCGGAAAAATATCGCGTGCACCGCGTAATGGAAAATTTATCGAGAGGCGGAAGCTCGAGCGAGTCCGTGATGGATTGCGTTTTTTTTTCTCTCTCGCAATACCCACGTAACGAAATAGTAAATGGATATCGGTATACCCTGCCGTATCTGTTTTCGCGTCACACGCTTGCCTGTGATTTGAAAGAAAAGTTCGATCGCGGTGCACATAACCTTAAAAAACAAACCTCGTGCATCGTCGATTGGGCTGCACATCGGTCCCTTGCCACACCACCACGACCATACATGCGTTGGAAGAAGGATAAAGGACATGCAGTATGATACATAACCTAACTATCGCTGTCGCGCTTACTGAACGCTCGCGACGGACGATGATCTTGGCGCGGTGGTCGTCCTGACGAGGTTCCTGGCCATGACCTGGACAAGTCCGTCATCCTCAAAGCCCCTGGCCTCTAATGCTCCAGTTGACGACGAAGTGCTCAGGTTCGTCGGTGCGGTCTGGTGGTGCGCCGCCGGTGGTACACCCGACAGCAGCGCCACCGAGGGGCGCCACCAGTCACCGGCCGCGGTCCAGCCGCTCGGAGAGGATGTGGACGGCGCGTTGTGGTTCCCCCGAAAGTCCGGGAGAACCGGGAGCGGCCTTCATATGACGTGGTGGGGCGCAGCCCTCGGCGACGGGGAGCAACTCGAAGCGAGGCTCTGGACCGAGAAGTTGCTGTTTGCCGACGACGAGGACAACGACGCGGTGGCGGCAGTTGGTTTCGGCGACGGCGAGGACGTGGAGGGAGAGGAGGCGGCGATGGTCAGGTTGAGGCTACTACCGGGCCTCGAGGTCCTCTCGACGATTATGGGGGACGAGGTCGACGAGTAGCGGTCCGGGGACCTGTCCTCCTCGTGGGTGGCGGACGAGCGCTGGTGCCGCAGCAAAAGTACACCGCCCAAAGGATGTGTGTCGCGCGAGTCGTCGCCACACTTGCGGGACTCGATGCTGAACCGGTCGTCCTCGGGCCGAGCTGGACTCGGGAAGGGCCGTTCGTCTTCTGGTTTGGCCGACAGGAAGCCTGGCCTCTTTGTCTCCTTCGGTGGACTCGGGCAGCCGCAGTTCACCTTTGGGACACACCGGTATCGTCAATCACCACCAGAGCCACAACAACAAAAGCTCCTACCGAGATTCACGGGAATCGACAAAACAATCCACATGGCACAACCACGCCATTTTCACAAAGCAAAGTAGATAATTATACCCAATGCTTCAATTGACACAAATATAATAGATTCTGCTGGGGTTGTACTAAATGTGAAGAAACGCCGTGGACCTCAGCAATCGGGGGGAGGTAAACGTATAATTACGTAAACGAGCAATCAGTATACGTATATTATACTCACCGGCAGCGTGCAGTTGGGGGCGGCGAGGGTGGGCCAAGCCATGGCTTGGTGTCCGGCGTAGAAGCCCCCTCCGGAGCCGTAGATGGCTTGAAAGGCCAAATCAGCGGCCAGTTTGCCGTTGCTAAAGTCGTCGGCCCCGACCTTGTGCTGTATCGGATAGAGCGGGTAGGAAAAGTGCGGGAAGAACCTCGGCAGCTTGAGCTCGTCCGCGTGTGCACCGATCAGGGGATGATTGATCGTCGGGGGCCCCAAAGGCGGTGGCAACAGACCCCGGGATATCGTGTTCAGGTGATGGTGGTGATGATGATGTTGCTGCTGGTGGTGGTGATGATCGTTATTCGCCGAGGGCATCGCCAGGGGTGAAAGCGCGAACCCAAACTTGTTTTCCTTCTTAATGACCGATTTCGGCTTGCGCCGCGGACGGTACTTGTAGTCCGGATGCTCCTTCATGTGCAGTGCTCTGGAAATATTTGCATTTTTTTTTTTTTCTCGTCACAATAGCTGCTCTTTATGCATCGGGCAAAAAGCACCAGACACTCCACTTATCGCAAGAGAAAAAACAAACCTTCACGAAAGAGTCAACAAGCGCAATGGTGAAAACGCGTGTGTACGTATGTATACATCTCTGAAACAGACTCGAACATTGTCTCTCGCGGATGGAGAACGTCTCTTTTTTTTTTTTTAGTCTGTTTACCCAGAGAGCGGTGGATAACGAAAAAAAAAAAAAAAAAGAGCAAAGCGAAATGAGCCTGGTAGGCAGGTCTTACTCTTATCAAGAGGGGAAACGCTGCGCGTTAGCATCACCTTCGCAAAGAGAGAGGTCGCGTATCGAGATTATATACACGTAAGGCTTCTTCCTAGAAATTTTCACGCGGTCCTTATCGCGTGTGCCCACGCAGGTATACAATGTATGTATATGTGTATACAAGTGCGCGAGTGTGTGTACACCTAGCTATACTCGTTATCGCGGATTTTCGTTGTCTCCCGTTGTTGTTGTCGTCTTCCTTTTTGTACCCCGAAAAGAAGAAGAAGAGAACACGCCAAGACGCGGAGAACGAAGAAGAGCAAACAAGAGGTTTTTATCGAGTGCCTTTCCTCTCCCCCCGTCTCTTTTCTTTCTTTCCCTCCCGAAGCAACGATAACGCGACTCCGGCGACGATAACCAAAGCAAGTTTCGAGGCAAATATAGACACTCGGTTTTGATTCGACGATCATACGTATATACACGCGTATCTCTCGATAGTACGGCCAAGGGCAAAGTGCGTACATTGAGCGGATATCGGTGCGTGTATAATCTCGAGGCTGGCATTAACCTTGCGTTTGTTTGTCCGTTGATTCTCGTATATATGTGCACTTACACCTTGAAACTCGTCGATTGGGCCGCGCGAGATCGACGGTGGTGATTTTTGGTCCCATCCGAGTCGGTCATCTCGAATAAATGGCTCGTACGTTCAAAGGACACACTGCACTTGGTAACAATGGCCACGGAGGAGAAGAGACGCGGGGGTGCCTTTTATTCGCTCGTCAGTCGAGTTCACTCGAACACGCGCTCTCGCGCCCCCTTGCTCCTTTCTGTGTATCCCATTATGCGTAGTTCGGCAATGGTCGGGGCGAAAACCGAAACAAAAGTCCCGACACTCGTATGGTAAGGGGACGCCGAGTGTAACGACCCCTTGCCGGCTACTTTTGACCGTGAAAAATACAACCGGGGCCGTGACGTCGGGGCAGCAATCGGCGAGCAATTGCTTCGAAAACTATACTCGTATAATTGTTCCTATACGAGACGATCGGTGGGATCTTTTTAGACTTTACGAGTTTTCACTTTGACCTCGTAATGACGGAAAAGTAAGTGCAAACAGTCGTGTCGAGGCACGTTTACTTGGAAAAAAAAAATGGGAAAACCAAATCTGGGAGAATTTCCATGTGGCTACAACGACAAAAAAAAAAAAAAAGGAAAGAAAAGGCACAAAAACTAGGCCACGGAGAAGCCACGACTCACAGGTTTCACAATGACTCGGGTTTTCTCACATCCTTCGCTTCCATTCACAGCGTAGTCGCGGAGAAAAGCTCTGCCGTTCCATTCTCTTTATCTCACCGGGGTGGAAAAAAAAAAAAGGACCAAGACGTTGCGCATAATGGAGCATTATGCGGAGATATCGGGCGCGCGTATGTGCGTGCACGGCACACCTCCGGCGAGATATTTACAACAAACAGCCGGGTCGACGTTAGGAGAGATAAAAAAAAATAAAAGGAAACGAGGCGCTGAATGCGCGTTTGGTTTTTAATCTCGTGTCCGCCTCTCGGAAGTATTAAACGTTGGGAAGGGGTAAGGCCTGCGAGCGAGGAAACAGCGAGGCCTGTTGTTGGCTTCGATCACGCACCACTGGGTTACTGCTCTTTTTTAATTCACGCGCGACAAAATTCAAACTCGACTCTGCCGCGTACGCGTAAACACGCTTTTTACGCATCCTCCGAGCGCGTACAGGCTCCTTGGAAAAAAAAAAAAAAGGATCCATACGGGGAGTGATCCAGCGGTCGCGAGCCGAAAAAACAGACGCGGCGTTTATCGCAGCGCGCAAAGATTACGCGAATATGGAAGCCCCGGGGTGCACTCGATGTTTATGCATTTATGCTGAATTATTGTACCTGGGCGAGATAGGAGAGGGGGGGGGTAGGCGCACGCGTTCGCGGCTTCGGCGATGTTTATGCTGATTTACGCTTTGTGCTATCTGCCGGCGACACATTGTCCGGGAATTATTATTCCCGCTGGCAGCGCTGCTCTCTTTCCCGGCCGCCGATGCAATACTCCATAGTGGGTGGGTGTGTACGTGTTTGCGCTGGGGATGACTCTCTTTTGTTGTTACCGCGCGTCGTGGCTCTTGGTGCGGCCGTGCCAAAGTTCTCGCTCGACTCGGTGATTCGGTGATCGGGCGAGTTTTTAACTTTTTACCATTATTTTCTTCTCTCGGTACCATCCACTACTCCCCTGTACTAACTGGTCTTTTTTTTTTTTTTTTAAGTTTTTTTTTTTTTTTTGGAAAATAGCTCCGTCAGGGATGAAAAAAAAAGAAAAAAAAAAAAAAATCAAGCGTATACATGTATGAAATGGAAAACCCCATCCCAGCGAATGGCAATCAAATCGAAAGAGCCAGTGAATCGAGAGAATACACATATTTTTCACGCTCGTGCGTATTGGGGTGTCGGCGTGTGTATAGTGTCGAAAAATCGAGGTGCTCTCTTGAATCCTGATGGCTGATGATGGGGGGTCTTTGTCAAGTCTTGGTGCAGGACACCCTTCCCTTCTCTATCGCGCTTAGGGTCGGAGACGTGTATCGCGTTATGGTTCTGTTTCGCTTGGACCAGTGGATATTTACGTTTCAAGCGACGTTGGAAGCTTTGGGTAATTAGCGAAACTAGGATGTTTTCTTATGAAGGGGTTGTTTTTTTTTTTTAATTTATTTTTTTTTTGTTGAAGGATAACGTGTAAAATGTTGGAAAGAGTATTAACCGTAATCATTAGTATCAAATTTTATAATTTATCATTTTTTCACAACACACCTTCAGCACTCGAGTGGAAATCGGTAGTATTTCGGGCTTTACGGGAAAAAAGTTTTATTGGTAGTTACTTTTGTGATCCTCTCGTGATGGTATGATTTTTTCATTTTTTGTTTTACATTTGATTCAACAGTTTTGGGCGCAGTTGGATAGAGAAAAATACTTTTATTGCTCCAAATACATTCATTTTTCATTAGCTTAACCAGTACACGCTATACTGCGAATTTCACGAAAAAACTAATTTTGTTGCCGCAAAATCTTATTAGGCAACATAATTAATTTTGAGTAACAAAAATTTCTTGAAGTATGTAAAATCATTTTTTGAATAAATTATCCCACCACAAATCCAAATGTTATGCCTTTTTCCACCAAATGTCCAAACGCAGCGATTTTTCAACTCGGGCCTTAAATTGCACACCGGGCACTTGTATGTTGTCATTCAACACCAAGCCACCTCAACTACATACGAATGTAATTCTTTCACCGAAAGAACGAACCTCTCTGTAATACAGCAATAAAAGAAAAAAAAAAAAAAAAAAAAAANAAAAACTTAAAAAAAAAAAAAAAAAAAAAAAAAAAAAAAAAAAAAAAAAAAAAAACACCTCCCGGAGAAAGCGCAGCGTTCTCGAGCAAGTAAACATACACAAGCGCACATACTCGCACGCGCGTCCCTGAAAAGCATGGCAAAAAGAGAGCCAGAGCTAGGCGCCAAATCCTTTTAAATCCACACAATTGCGACAATGGGGCTTTATTTGTTATCTCGAGGGCCACATTGTGACTCCCAGAGAGAGAGAGAGAGGGCGGGCTAGCGCGCGTCTCGGACAGATTACAGTGCAGCGCCCGGCCCCCGAAGTAAAAGGGAGATACGGAGGAGGGTGCGCGCGAGCGTGACGACTACTCGCACGCGCGTCCTTCCTCCTCCTCCAAGAAGAGAGAAAGGCCGTGGCGGGCCTTTTCTTCCTCGCGACCGCCGTAAAAATGGATTTGGCAGCGAGCTCTTTTCCCTCCTTCGTCACGTGAAAGGGGTTTTTTTTTTTTTTTTACCTCCCCTTTACATCCCATACGCGCGTCAACCACGTATTATCCTGATTCCTTTCAATTTGTTTTTCGCCAGAGTTAAACCTTCTCTTGTTTTTTTTTTTTTTTCCACAACGCGCGTGTGTTTCCGACTATACATTACCAGTGCCGGGGCCCCTAAGAAGATTATAAGCGGGAGACGCGCCAAATATTCGACACCGCAGGATTTTTCCATTGTTTGGCTGGTTTTTCACGCGCGATTAGCCACAGGGTGTTTCCTTCCCCCCCCCCTGGAAAAGCACTGGTTATTTTTGCAAAACATTAACATTTGCTCGAACGCGACTCCGAAACGGAGCGCTCTCTTACATACATCTGTACAAAGGTATGTAGATTGTTCACGCCTATGCGGTTAATATATTACGTTTCACAAGCTACAGCCGTATTTTACACAATTGCCGATCGATCGGCACTGACGTGAATGGGACTCGGTGTTTTTTCTCGATCCATCTCTCGCCTTTTGAATAAAAAAAAAAAAATGCGCGTCCTTTCAATTTCCTGGCAAGACAGCCTCGAAGGAGGGATACGCGTATACCGGAGGGGGGGGGGGAGAAAAATCCTCGCACTCGGAGAATAAAGGAAGGATTTTCACTCACGATCGAAGTAAATACACACACGCAACATCCCGTATATTCGATTCGGGCTTACTTTCACGCTCGCGAGACTCTGCCCGGTGTCGCGCGCTATGACGCCGTGACTGCCTCTGGTGAGAACAATTCGGTGAAATACCAGGTATATAGATATGTAATCGGTTTACTCCTTTTTATTCCCCCGCCCCACACACACGTGAGCGAGGGAAATAAAAATACGTATTTCGCGTTTTCGTTTCCACTCGTATACGCATCGTCATGCAGCATCACCGCACACGAGACCTTCACGAGATATTATACATTTAAATCATAACAAAAAAAAGAAAAATCCACACGTAAACGATCCATAGTGAAAAACACAAAAGAGTCGCACGCGTTCCAGCCAAATAAACTCATTGCAGCGATTAAATATTCATGGCCGACAATAAAGAGCAGAGGGAGGGATGGGCGTGAGATAACTCAGGGGGTACAAATTTATATATATATATATATATAAGCTTTTATATAGCGTACTCGACCGACCGGGGCCCGTCCCCTTGTACATATGTATATTATATTCATTGTCTCGTGCACGCGACTTTAGATAAAGGACGCAACGCAGGAGCAGCTGGGGTTTATCAATTGCACCAACATTATGTTGTACGACGGAGCGAGGATGGACGCGTCGGGCGCAGAGTTGCGTGAAATTGGATCAAATTGATACGAATCGGGAGTGAAATTCATAAAAATGTATTGATAAAATCTCAAACCTGTGCAAATCGAAGTGACTTTCCCGCGGAGGAAGGGGTGTAAAAGAGTCACACGTATAGGCCCCGGAACGAGCGATAAAGGGATCGGTTGTGGGGGAGAAGGGGGGGGGGGAGATAGTCGCAAAACACCCATAGACACACACGCGTACATTACATATAGCTTAAGCAACAATGCACGGTATTATGAGCCGGTTGTAACTGTCGCTGCAGTGGAGAGGGCAGGCAGCCCCTTCTTTTCTCGCGCTGTATAACTTTCCAACCCCGTCGTATTATTGTTATCATTATTATGCTCTCTCACCCCCCCCCCACCCTCTAGTGAAATAATTTTCGTCTCTCTCGAGTGTACAAGAGCTGTGTAACTCTGTAGCGTGGGCTCCTAAAGTGCAATTAGTTCATGTGTATGTATGTACTTGTAAAAAAATAGAAAGAGAGAGAGAGAGAGAGTAGGATTCAAGGGGTTCGTCGGTGCGGTCCGATCAATCGGTACGGTGATTGAGCCACTTCTTAGGGGCTGGTAAATCTGCCCTTTGTGCTCGGGATTTGTTGTCGCTAATTTCATTTTCTCTCTCTTTCTCTTTTTTTTCTGGATTGGCCCTCACATTCAGTCGATTCTTTCGAACGAGGGTTTTGTTTGCTCGGTATTGCTCAAGATTATGTGGATAAGCGTTGGAAAAAATCACATGGTCACCGTAAGCCCGAGTTTTTGGTAATGAAGGACAATAGCCTCACCTCAATCGTTTGGCCTCGTCGATGAAGGGCCGCTTCTCACCTTCGCTGAGTAACTTCCACTCGGCGCCGAGTCGCTTCGATATCTCGCTGTTGTGCATCTTTGGGTTCTCTTGGGCCATCTTTCGCCGCTGTCCCCGTGACCAGACCATAAACGCGTTCATCGGCCGCTTTATGTGGTCGCTGTGTATCGCCTTTGACGACATATTTGCACTTTTTTTTAAATTTCAATCAAAAATAACCTCCTACTCCGACAACCGATCCGACAACCGGTTTTTGGTTAGTTTTACAACGACGGCGATTGTTCACTTTTTCCGCTCACCATCACCGCGCACCTGCGCGCTTCTCTTTTTTCGCTTTCATGTTCCAATGACTTTCCTTTTTTCCCACTACTTTCCTAAAAAACCAAGGAAAAACCTGTTGAGAGTAAAAAAAAAAAACACCCATATAGTACAGAAAAGAAAAAGCAGGTATTATATATTTACCTCAGTCCATGCCCAAGATGGGACGCGCAGCCAAATTCTCCTCGATCGGATGCAACTGGAACGGCACTCGAAAAACAACAACAACAACAACAACAACAACAACAACAACAGCACCAACACTGTATGCGGAGGCTTTTGAAAGGGAAAAAGAAAAGAGAAAAAAAGAAACCGCAACAATGGTCCAAGTCAATAAGCACCCATCGGACACTCAAACTTCGCGGCAAAGAACCAACTCGGTGCAGAAGCGGAGTCGAAGTTGGAAGGTATACCCTTGGCGCCTGTGGTCCTCGGAGCGCTGGCGCCCCTTCCACCCTCTCGCCTCCCCCTCTCTCTATTCCTGCGCCACTCGAGCACGAGAGTTCGCCTCGCGTTCGCGAGGGTGGCACGGCACGAGAGCCAATGTCGGCGGCTCCCCACTCGGTATTCGCGGCGCGCCATTGGCCGGGCTCCGGGCGCATGGCGGATCGTCTCGGGTGACGCAACAGGTAGGACCTCCATCTCTCTCTTTCTTGCCCCCGTATAGGTATATACGTGTATGCATCTCCTTTTTGCTGCTGCGTGGGATTCGAAGGCGTGATATTATATGTGCTTTTGTTTGTTTGTTGGTTTTTCTCGAGTGTGTGTGTATATGGTGGGCCACTGCACATCACCCCCTGTGTGTCGAGTGATTAGTAGAGATTATCTCATTACGATGTAGGTATGGTAGCCGGATTTTCATGGCTAAACCAACGAGTGTTATTTATGCTGCTGTTTACACCACTGACATTTTTTTTTTTTTTTCTTTTTCGAAGCTACAATACTTTTGGTATTGGTTCTAAATACATTTTTTCACCTGTAGGCAACAGCTATCAAAAGCTACACTTTGTAGATCCAATACATAATTGTGGAAACAGGTGTGAGCGGTATATTAACCTATAGTGTTTTCCACCTTGAAAACATTTTTTGTCTCGTTAAGAAACATTTTAATTACGTAAAAGCAAAAAAAAAAAAAAAATCAGTTCAAACTATTTGGTCCCATTCCAAAGGAATGACAATAGAATTATCACGTGTAATTACTGTTATCGTTCGATGCACAATAACGTGACGTGACAGTCACGCTTTACGTACAAAAGTAAAATTTTTCGCATAACCACTTGTTTATTTACTCCAGACCGTGCACGCTAATGCAGATGCCAATCAATTAGTACACACACCCACGAGATCGAGCAAACGATAGATCGGGGATTAAAGTGCGCGTGTAATCGACGGGGCGTGGCGTGGATAAACGCCGAGAAAGAGGAGGGAGGGCAGCACGCGATGTGTGTGCTCACTTGCGTTTTCTCGCTTTGGCAGAGATAACAATCCGAGGGTCACCGAGTCAAAGGGGAGTTCAAAGGGGGGCGGTCGTGTCGCTGCAACATAATCGAAGGGGAGTTTATACTACTGCCACGTACATCTGCGTTAATTTTATTTAAAATTTCGAGGAGAACAGTGCCGATCGCCGAAAATAAATCATATTCTTACGAGTTGACCCCCTCCGACTGCGTATGTGTACACGACGAGGGGTGGTATTCAATAATTTTTCAGCCGACCAAAAGTACCCGAAATAGCGCACAAGGCGAGATAAAGAAGTTAGTTTATATCGGAGTGGAAATATACAGGGTGGGAAGGGACGACGGCACGCGACCGCCTGATTATACCATTCATCGACGCGGATAGCGCCACGGGTCGGGGGTGAGAAAAAAAAAAGAAAAAAAAAAAAAAAAAGTAGTTTGGCTATCGTTGCCAGTGTCACCTCTTCCTCATCGCCCCTCCCCCCACCGCTTGTTTTCCCCGCAAATGAAAGGGAAGAAGGAAAAAAGCGAGCAGCCAGAAGAACGCCTCGATTGTGCGCGTTGAATGCCCGCTCATCAATGCGCGATACTTGTACACGTTGTACCTATACTCTACGCGCCGCCTTTTTCGATGGTTTTACTTTTTCGTGTCTTTTCTTTCGTTCTTTTTCATCGAGATAATGTATGCCATGGGTGTAGGGTACACGAGACACGTGTCCGATGGTCGAGTTTTTTTTTCACAAGTACACCGTGAGGGCGTGAACAACGATTTGATTACACTTTGCACAAAGGCTCGCTTGAAGGACCTTGAAATATTTCCTTTTTTTTTTTTTTTCCATCACCCATTTGATTTTGTAAACAGCAACGAAGCTTGTCGGCGTCATCGCTCCGCGCGTGGCGTTTAGTCGAGGTGATGCACGGGGGGGGGGGTGACAACTACCGGGGGCACAAAGAGGGTGTACCGAGCGGGAGGAGAGGGACAGGCGTCTCCGTCGAAAAGCGCGATGCTGATTACGCTATTGTCGCACGGGGTCCATGGACCGGGTTGTTTCAGTTAATCGCGAGGCCCGGCCTTTTTGTTTTTCCCTTTTGTTTGGCCTGTACCTTTCTCTTTTTGAGTATCGAGCTGTATATACTGTACGTTGCTGCTTTTTCAGTGGGTTTTCACTTTTTTTTCTGTATAATATTGAACGACGTCGTTTGATCGGCTAAACTGTTAGTACATTTGTTGACAGCAATTTTTTTTTTCTTTTTCCAGTTTGAGCATATTATAAGCAAGGACACGAAATTTGCATTGAAAACTTCTTTTTGTATGTTTTCACCACAGCAATTTAGTGCATTGTCACGGTCTCAGTAAATACTACTTCATAAAAAAAAGTTCAAGTTGTTGTGTATAATGACACGTTTAATATATTGCGGTAGCTGAGAAGGAAGAAGTCCAGAAAATCTCGCACATGTATTTTATTTTGTTCCGCTGTCGATGATCACGTTCGGATACTATAAGAAAATTTTCATAAGATAATTTAATATTTCGTATCACAATTTTAATACTCAATATGTTTAAAATCGCTTCCAACATTGGAAACTACGTTTTGAAATAAAATTAAGTGAAAAAATGATAATATTTTTTTATCTAATTTCATGTGGTCCAATACTAGTTTTGTATACTCCACAAAAGCATATTAAGGGCTGCGATATAATGGACAAAGAAAATAATTGTAATAACAAAAATCGATACCAACAGCAGCTATTGTCCTATTTTATTGTCATTTGACTCAACTATTGTAATTTTATTTTTTACTTTTTTGTGTGGAAAACAAAATTCCATTATAGCTTATCTTTGAAATATATACTTGATGTCATACGTTGTTGATTTTGATTATGCTCGGCACACATCACGTCTTGGGACAAGAAGATATATCTTATCGTATCTTTGAGACTATTAGTGTAGTGTGCACTTTTGTGCAGCAGTAACTCGAGATGTATAAATACTAAATATTATTTTTCACTAATAAAAGATAATTTAAAACTAACAGCACTCTACGCTCAAATTTGTTATTTTAGGCATGATTAACATGGTTTTTTACTAATTAGCTGGTAATATTGGTAATATAAATCTTATATTGTTAAATCAAGCTTTCTTTTCTATCTTGTTTGCTTGTCTTGAAAAAAAAAATAATAATAAATAAATAAAATTGAATAAATTAGTGGAAGTTTGTCAGTTTTCTAAACATCATGTGAAAACTAATTATAATTATTTTTTTCAAAGTTTACTTCTGTAAGATTTTTCTACAGCTTATTCTGTTGTAAAATTATGTGCAAAATAATTAATAAAATTGAAAAATAGTGGGTGAACCCTATCATTACAATTTTCCGATTATAACTAAAACCCAAAAATTCAAACAGAATTTCTTCGTAATTACGAAAATGAAGAATCTTGACGTAAGCTAGATTTTTACTTCTGAAGCTCTTTATTTTTTTTTCTCCATTTCCATTTATGGATGAAGAAAGTGAAAAGTCATAAAATTTGATTTGATGTTTCTCTCCGTTTTTAGTACCAAAAAATCGCATTTTTCCGTATTTTTTCATATACGATCATCCCAAACTGAGGAAAAACTGGAAAAATCATAGGACGAATCATCAATGTCAAATATTCAATCAACAATACAGACGAAAAAGTAGAAACTTTGTACACCGGACAGGCGCATCGAAAGACACCCAAAATAATAAAAAAAAAAAAAAAAAAAAAAAAAAAAACGACTACTTTCAAGTAAAAAGCTTTCACCATAATATGAATTTGTCCAAAAAATTTCCCTCCCCCGGTATTCCCATCAGCCAACAAGTAACAGTTCATCAGATTTGAATAAACCCCTATCCCCGAACTATCCTTACGTAATTTATGAACGACCCTTTGTACATAGTCTATTTTCTATCTATTCTGCTCCTCACTGCTTTCTCTCTCTCTCTCTCTCTGATAATATTCGAGTCACACAACGGCCAGTGGCACTATATTGCTCGTATACGTACATACCCATCATACATATATATCCATACACGACACACCGCACCTACACATCCACCCGCATACACAATGTACGCGCACCAATCGTGTGTGTATAAAATACCAAAACCACCTTCGCCCGACCCCACCCACTATACCATACGCACACACACGCATATATATGATGCAACATATACACCTATGCTACATGTGTTCGGCGAATAAGTTATTGTGACGTTGCGCGCACACTTCTATTTTGATATTCGCCGACCTGCGCGGAATGCGGAATATATCCACCGCGCTCTGTACCATTGAGTTGGGGGGGGAGAGAGAGGGTGTTTCTCGGGAGGTGCATGACAGAGGCCTCACCCCCTCCCACCGCTCACTCTCCCTCAAACAAAGTGAAATTTGATTTGCCGAGAAGAAGATCTGTGTGTGTGTGTGTGTGTGTGTGTGTGTGTGTGTGTGTGTGTGTGTGTGTGTGTGTGTGTGTGTGTGTGTGGATAGACGAGGGCGAAATAAAAAAAAAAAAAAAAAGAAAGAAAGAGCCGGCTTTCTCGTTTTGAACAATATACGCCTCTTTTTCACACCACCGATTTTTCGGAGGACGACCATCCTCTCTCGGTATGACTCTGGGCTTTTTGGTCTTTTGTGCTTTAATTTTTTTCTCAACTCTTCCTTGTCGTTCAGGTGTCGTTCATTATTAGAATTTCACCCCGACTCTTGGACTATCACGCAGTCGAAGGAGAGCGTGTATCCGGTTCTGTGCACGTCGGATGATCAACACGATGCCCTTTTGTATCCCTATTGAGAACCCTTCGGTGATCTCTCGTGTAGTTATGCTAGTTTTTTAGCCCCGTCATAGCCACCCACGGTATATATACTAATGATCGCGTCCGGTGATTGTTCGATGCACAGGTGTGCGAGTGATTAATGATTTGGATCCACGACTAATAAGGGGGGGGGGGCAAAGAAAAATCGGCAATTCCAACAGAGGCCGAGCAACGTTGGATCAACAACTCGTTAATCGGTGATTGATGCGTTTAAGATCGCGTGTGAGCAGTGAAAATAGGAAAGATTTTTTGTCGGTGGAGAGAGAAAAAAAATGATATGGTTTGCTCTTTTGGTAAGAGTCGACGGGACTCGAATACACCTCGAGGGCAGGCGGTACCTATAGACACTCATATGTGGTCGCGCGGGTGACACAATGGCGAGCTGTCCTTATTGTCGGGGATACACATTGTACCAACTCGATGATATGAGAAGGCTGCGAGGCCCCTCGGGTGAGTGTGCTTAGGTATACGTACGGGGGCCAATATCACGCCGATACGACCGGATTCTCGTATTATCTCGGGATCTCGGGCCTCTCTGCTATTTCGCTCCGTGTCTGTTTGGTATACGCCTAGCGCGCAAACAACCGAGCTGACGCGTCCTTGACTTTTTTTTTTGTTTTCGCCGCAGCACAATATTGTCCGTCTTTTGCTAATTTGGACCTCGGAACCAATGGATAGCGTGGATTCTTCTTTTTTTTTTTTTTTTTTTTTTCAAGATATCGCACCTACGGACGCGGCAGCTGCAGCGTGTTGTATCCCCGCACATGTACATCTGTTTTCTTAGGATCTCTTTCTCCGTGTGTATGTCCCCCGAGTGTTACGATTCACCGCGTGTCCGTATCACTTTTACTTTTGTGTGATTTTCGTATTGTTTCTTTTCTTCCCCGTCCATTGTGCCGTGCCGTGGCCGCGATGAAAATTCTTCGTCCTCGCTCGCTCGTGAGCTTTCTCTGTTTTCGGAGCAAACAAACGCACTTCTACGCTACGCAAACACCCCAGCCGATGCACTTCCGTTCTCATAAAAACACCGAGCTTAAGGAAGAAGGAAAAAGACGTGTATATCCTTTTGATATGAAAAAAAAAAAAAAAAAAAAAAGATAATAGAAATCGTGCCGTGAACAAACAAGGGTATGGTATTTTTTTGTAAAAATTGTGTTTCGGATCCAACTCTCACTCTCCACACCTCTGATATGGCAACAATATTCGTGACTTCCCTTTTTTTTCTTTTTTTCGCGTAATCAGTTTTGAGAGAAAGAAATACACGCGTCGCATCTCATAGTCCAAATCCCAATAACAACAATAAAGAGGTGTGCGCGAGACAAGCTCTGTAAATATTACAAACTTGATATCTAAATCAGTGGCAGCCGCATTAAGTGCTGGTGAGCGTCGCCGACTTCCTTCTCCTTCCTTTGCGAGTTTAATTCCCTGATGTCTCTCTCTCCTCGGCCGCTGTGCCCCCCCCCGAGGAGTTGCTAATTTAAACTTTCGGCGCGCAAAACTTTGGACGATAATTGCCATACTCTCGGATTTTTGTCTCGGGGTGTTACTCGTATACGCGCGCACGCACCGTTTGACAAAAAAATAGATACAAGCTGTGAAAAATAATACGGGGGGATTGACAAACATTGACAAATAAAACGAAGAAACTCGCGGGGCGGGAAGTCGTTCGTTTTGACAAAGACGACAATGGGGGCACAAGGGAGAGCAAGAGAAAATCATTTTGGTACAGCGTAGAAGCTCCGGAGGGAGCGACAGTAATGACGTTCGCACTGTTGTCTACGGAAATGAAGCAATGCAATCAGATATACATGCCCACAACATCCACGTAAGCATTAGAGGGCCTTTATCTTCCAGCTAAATGCCACGGATCTTAATATCAGCTCCTTGTGTATTACCACGACTCGCAGTGTTTTTTTTTTTTTTTTTTTTTGTACCAAAAATAAAAATAGCCATAGTCACTGCTCACTATATGGAAAGTGCGATTGGAGTAAAAAGAAAGAGGGAGCATGTACACGTTGAGGAAATAGAGAGGGAGGGATTTTACATTGGGAGTCGGTGTGGCGGCTTAAGCCCTACTGGATGACCAGTGCGGGACTGGACGCACGTGTACAGAGGGAGGGAAAAAAAAAAAAAAACTCGACTCGTCTCCTCCTCTTCTTCTTCTTCTTCTTTTGTGCGCGTCCCGGTGCCCTTTGTGGATAATACGATCCAATTCGAGCTCATCGCTCTTTTCTTTGGCGCCCGTCGCTGTATCAGAATCCTTAAATCCTGTTTTGCGTCCTTTGTACCTTTCTTTTTTTTTTTCGCTCGCTTTTTCCCAGATATTCGACATACCTCTCTCTTTTTTTTTTTCCCTTCAGAGAGATGCTCAATTTTTTAAGGGTTATTGGTTTTTACTTTTCGACACGATGACCGTAATGTTGATGCAATTTTTCCTTACTCGCAGATATATGTCCTGCGGCAATAAATGCCCTCGTGCGTTTCGTCCTGATTTATCTGCAATAAAATATAAAAAAAGGATTATCCGATAAATAATAGTATTGGGTGTACCTACGAGGCTTTTTGAAGATACCCAAGAGGAAAACGTGGATCCCTCAAATAAGTTGATCGAGGGATGGTACAAAAGACTGGCGTGAAATTTCATCCGACAATAGGGAATTTATTGGTTGTGGATACAAATTGACGAAGGGGATGCGGGGGTATATTGAGCAGCAGTCAACGGAGTGGCTTCCGAGAAGAGCGGAATCTGCCGTATCTACGAACGTTCTTGCACTACTGTCGCGGATGCCAAAATCAATATATATTTCACGTTGTTCGTGTGATGCATTGAAAAATAGTGTCAAGTCAATACAGTAGATGTGTTGAAAACTTATTGTTTAGCATATTTTTTTTATTTTACAAAATTCTTGCCTTGTCTAGTTGTATTAGATATTTAGTATCTTCAAACAATGTATCATTATTTTTTTTTAGAACAGAAAAGTATTGATTGGATTAATTTTTGTTACTTACAAAACTTAAAAGTTGCCAGTAGAAAATAAAATTTTATATCTCACTTTTACAATTATTGATACTTGCATTTAAACATCAATGAAAAATGTCAACTTTCAGATCTCAAAATTCATGGATTGAATTAAATAAATAAAAATTCATGTTACTCGTAGTAAAAATGATCAGTTTCACATATAATAAATAAATAGTATCAAAAGAGAAGAAAACTGTTATATCGATGTAGTGATCGTACTGACTCGCCTAAATACCAAAGGCTACGCTTAGAGTGTGGTACAATCGAGTTGTAAAGCTAAAATTTTTTTTTTTAACTAGTTACTCACATTATTGCTGAACCCTGTAGATTTTTCTTGGATAATAATTAATTTTTCAATGACAAAACAGCCCAGTGACGAAACTTCATTACGTTCATTGACTTCCCTCATAAAATGGATTACGCAATCTCCGTAATATGTACACAATTGTCAAAACATTCACATGTCGTAATCGTAACTGCTTTTATCTCATGTGATCTGCAAATAATGTCTAAATGTAGCCAGAAATTCCCAACAACAAAATCTCAGAAAATAATGCAAATATTTATAATCTTATGATCATTGCTTGCCTCGCGTCATTTTTAAGCAAACCAAGTGATGATGAAAAAAAAAAAAAAATTTATTAATCGAAACGCAAGGTAATAAATAAATAACTCCAAAAGGGGAAAAAAAAAAAAAAAAAAAAAAAATCACAATGAAATTAACGCCCTTTCTCGTTCTTTGTGCGTACAGAAACAGCGGGGAAACAAGTGCAAACAAACGCTCATTTGGTTTTTCAGGCTAACACGCCCAAATGCACAAACGCGCGTGGGAGTAGTCAAGTCCGCACAAACGCAAACACGGAGTTACACATGCAGTTACTTAACAATTAAAAGTTCACCCGAAGCTATGTGTACACACACCTCGTTGTAAGCTCTCTCGCGCCTATTTTTTCCGTCTCGTTGCACTTAATTGGTTCGTTAAATTAATTAAACTCATTCAGGTGGGTAAAAGAAAAAAAAAAAACAAAAAAACAAAAAACAGTGAAAATGGGGAGGAAAAAAAAAGCGAGAGCCAAAATAATAAACGCGACAGGCGGTATATATGCGTGTGCCGATCGTTACCACCGGGTTAAATTAAATGAAACAATGGGGGAGCGGGTCGTGTTGACGGAGGCAATGATTTCTCGGGCGCGCGCCTATTGACGAAGCGCTTTCGCGCGAGCGAACCTTCACTCGGCGATCCAAAAATTAAAAGCGCAAAAAGAGAGACAATCGGCACCTGTGGAGATAGAGATGCATATATGTATACAGAGTCCTGTAATTAAATATCGGTTATTGCCGTTTTGTCGGGGCTTTTTTCACGACGATTTCTCGCTCAATCGACGGAATGAAAAGCTTCAGTTTTTAAATAACGTGCTTTGTTTTTCTTTTTTCTTTGGCCGCGAGTGATCAGTGTATTCGTTTGGTCCACTATTTTTACACATATATTATTGATAAATTTTTATGTACGTGGTAACTAAAATTTTAATAGTTTGTCTCTAGTATTTTTAATGCTATCATTTGTGTGATAACGTTAAAAAAATTTTTTTTGTCACGTGTGTTACATTCGGTTACATTATTTATCATTAAATTGCATTCTATTCTCTGCTAAACTATGATTTAATTTAATTTTAATAATAATATTATTCAATTAAAATGCAACGTTATGTAATAATATTTTATTTTAATTTTTGTTTTTACTACACTTTCCATTCATAATATTATTGCATTCGAAACGGAGGTATGACAATTCATTAGTTAAAAAATGGTTGTTAGACAAATTCATGTCTTGTTAACAACTATTTTACTCACGCAAGAATATTGCATTGTATTACTATTTAATGAATATTTTTATATAA
>NW_019384242.1:5011641-5047320 GCF_000648655.2 Copidosoma floridanum | reverse complement strand
TTTGGAAGAAAAAAAAAAAAAAAAAAAAAAAGAAAAAAGAGGAGCCATTGGGCGAAAGGAGCGATAAAAGGGGGGGGGAGCGAATCGCGAGTCGAGCTGTCTATCCTCCCGTCTCTCTCCCTCTCTTCTCATTTGGCTCCCGCTCTTTCCTCTTTCGAGGACAAAAGTGGGGGTATGCCTTATGTATATATATTCGCCGATCGTGGGAGGAAGAGGGGGAGGATTAAGAAGAGGCGGGTGTTTCGAGTACTGGTGGTGGGGATCGATCGTGGTGCGCGCGCTCGCTCTCTCTCATGCATGTGGGTCCGCGGAAGTCAAGGAGTAGGAGGAGGATGGAAGTACAACTATAGTGGGGGAGTTGTTGCTGCGGAGGAGTAGTGGGGAGAGGAACGCAAACTCCTATTGTGCTCCACACGTGTGAGGAAGTGCTATGTGTTGTACCAGTGCGTCGCGTGAATAATGCATTATGGGGGGTGGGTATGGGTGCAGGTATGCGACGCAGGTGATTCTCTCTTTCCCTGCTGGGGTGCTGTGTATAGGTATGCTGTTTTTTCTGATGCGTAAGATGCTGTAAATTACGAACTGGAACGACGATGATATTCAAAGGAAATTTATGGAAATGTTGCGGTTGATTTCAAACAATTTGACCCCGAGATGAGCAAAAATATTAATTTTAGGTACAGGTGCAAGTTTAAATAAACTGCAAAGATCGAGGTGGAGAGGAATTCAAATCAGAGGTGCGCGTCTAGGTGGATTTTACACGAATCCACTAGAGTTTCGGCTCACATGACACATCAAGCGATTCCCAAGGGGTTTCTCATAAATTTAATTTCACCAGCAGTGTGGTGCACACCTATACGGCACCGCATCGTCTGCATTGTGTATTCCCGACGGATTCGAGGATGCACGGCGTAGCCATTGTCTCCGGCGGTGCGCTCTCGTCGTGTATATAATTATATACCTGTATAATTGTCTTCGTCTGGGCTCATCCCTTTCGACGACAATGTACACGCAACAAACGCAGACAAGTCGTAATTGTATTTGCTCGCGCCACCTTTTTTTTTTTTCTTTTCGTTCCTTCAACTCTTTTTCTCGCTTTTAATCCACTTTTTCCGTGCCGATGACACGCTTGGAAGATCACACGCGTCGCTGCGTCCGTAACGTTGTAAATTTCCGGCCCAGCGTATACACATACGCACGCCCTTCTCGTTCCCCTGGCTGTACATTTACGCGAGACGGGCTTTCCCGGGGTGCTCGTTAGCGGAGTCGGCTGGCCCGGTGGGTGTGCACATAGTTACACGTTATACAGAGGAGAAACAATGAATTACGTTGTGAAGTCGCGCTCTCATTGTTGGGAGCCCCGACAATGCTGGCCCGAGAATTAAACAATCCGCGAGTTAAAGCTATTGAGCGCAGTTTGAGCTCACTCGCTTCTTTTGCTGGACTTTTTTGTTTGTATTTAGGCTATTTGTTGTTTGTTTCCTTCGTCTTTTTCGAGGTATGTAAATACACGCTACTTGAATCATGTTTATTTTACCATTATTATTATTATTATTACTATGAAAAACAGCTGAAGTGCCTTCGTATCGAGAAATTTGATAATTAAAAGTATTGGAAATAAATATTCCTACCAACGCACAAGGTTATTTTTTATTTTTAATTCTTTAATGTTTGTAATAATCGTAGCATTTTTTTACATCAGTCAATTTTAATTATTACTAAACTTTTAACATAACTATATTAATTAATCCATTATTTTTCCATGTTCTAATCTTTTGTACTTGTAATAATTATGAAAAAATTTTTTTTTTTTTACATTCTCGTTTTCATTAAGTATGTGAGATTTACTTCATACATGTGTTAATTTTTTTTACTGAGGATTTAAGGACAGTAGAACATACATATATTATCATACTTTTATTCATCTATGTATTGTTTTCACGTACTACATAATAAAATGACATTTAAATATTTTTAAAAATGTAATGAAATGAAATTATTTTCTGGCAGCGGTATCTAAATAGTACAAAGTCCGATTAAAAATCTTCTAATAACTACTGTGTAAAATAAGATAGTAGTTTTCGTACTTACTACGTGCATCCTATATACTGAGGGCTCAATAAACAAAATAACCAAATAGTAAAAAAAAAAAAAAAAAAAAATGGCCCCGAGGTAAGAAAAAGCAGTTTTCATCATCAATGAGGGCTCTGATAACGACGATTACATAAACAAAAGGTTTGAACGGCTGTTACATGTTTTTGTACGCATTTTTTGTACCCCAGACAAAAGCTGACGATTTTTCCGCCCGTGATAATGGCACCCCTCGCTCACGGAGACAGATTCCTCTCTCGTTTAATGAAAGAGACTGGAAAGAAGAGAAAAAAAAAAAGAAAGTGGGCACGTGTACGTTGGCGGCGGGGTATAGGGGAAGAAAAATTCGCAATATTATTCCTCACCTTTTCACGATGATTGTCCGCCCCGTAATTTCACATTTCTTTCGGTCATCACTCCTTCTTCTGCCCGTATACGTGTCTCCCGGATTCGGGGCCATTCTTTCTTCCTTATCGCTCTTATTTCCCTTCCGCTTCTTCTGTTTTTCTCCCTTTGTACGAACAAACGAATGGACGGACAGACAGTCGCGCACACCGGCGCGGAGAAAGAAAAAGAGTAACGTGTGCTCCCCCCCCCCCGACTTTCCGTCTTCCGCTGGCGCTACCATTATTATACGGCTTTGTTTGGTCATAATGCGCCAGCGCCAAGATGACAATTGACACAAGTGCGCAGACGAGCTGCTACTCCTTCTCCTCGACGAGGTGTGCATACGTTTTTTCATTTTTCTTTTCAAAGAGGATTGGAAACATATATTTTTTTATTTTTCAGCCCATTCTTTTCTCCTTCCACAATGGGTGAAACGCAGCTGTAAATATTGACGCGTGGATCGAGCTCATTGTGGCATCTTTGCATAAATAACGTTCCCCATTCGGTTGTCAACGGTTGAAGAAGAAAAAACAATGGCTTACGCGTTACGTAACGAAACGACTCCAAGTAAACTGAAGGTACAATTTTCCAAGAGGAGCTTTATTTTTCTATTTTTTTTTTTTTTCATATAGATTAAAATTACCCTTGCCTGGCTTTTGGGTAAGGTATACATGACAAATGGAAAAACGGAGTGCAGCTGTGGAGCCAAATTCGATCCGCTGAATCTCCCGAAAGTGAAATATTCCAGTCGACCAAGAGACAAAGGGGAGGAAAAAAAAATTTCAAGTGCACACACTCCAGCCTCAAAGTCATTCTCCTCCTCTCCGAGCTTCTCGCGAAACGCGGTCCCGCACATATTATAACGAGGCCAGTGCATTATGACGCGCTCGCACACACATTTCTTTTCACAGAAAGATGAAAAAAAGACACGCGCTCGCGCCTCGGAACCACTCCCCCCCCTTTCCTCGTCACCTTCCCTTACGCGTGACGTTTTCCTCTCGTCTGAGCGAAAATGAGCTTTTCAGGACTCGCTGACTCTACTTTTTTTTACACTCACGGGCTCTTGAACGCTCCACGAGCACCGCGGTGGAGCTTTTTTTTGTTCCTCGTCGCATACACACTTTCCGAAAATAAAATGTACTGTATACGGTGACATCGATTCGCCACCGGAGCTTTGAAACCAAAAACATATCCGCGTCATTTTCACGCGTTTTCGACTGCACCCTCCACCAACTCTTCTCACTCGAGACGCCAAGACAGGAGTGGGCGAGTCCCGTACACCCTCCACGTATGTGCGATTTCACGGGTAAGCAGTGCTTGAGCCGCAGGAGGTGTCTACCGCGTGTTAGGCATATACGTATTACGCGAGGGAAGTGTTGCCACTGGCGTATGAGCTAAGTGTACCTACACGATAGGGAGCAGTGGGACGCATGAATAAGTCAAGCGGCTGGCTCGCGAGGAGCTGAAAACTCGAAACGCCGGGAAATCGGCTGGTGCGACGGAAGGTGTTTTGAGCTCCGTTTACGCCGAGGAAGAATATATTGGAGGTGTGGACGTGTGTTATGAGAGACGATGTATAGTCAGAGATGGGGTGGCGCGGGAGACGTGTGTGTGCTTTTGAGTGGTCGATTGTGTGCCGAGAACTGTAATTGCGATGCCGCTTGGGAGGTGCTTTAATTATCGCCGAGATTCCTACTTCGTTGATCAATGCTGTGGGATAATAGGTAACTCTGTGTATTTTTTTTTTTTTTTTTTTTACCTCTATCGACAGTCCCAACCTTAGCACCGGGAAACAAAATTACTTTCATGCTTTTGACTCCGTTGTACGTGGGGAAGTAAACAATAAAAGTACACGAACATACTTGGACGCGTATAAGTAAATTGTTTAAGCATTTTATTAAATAGGTAAGGGACGATTTCTTGTTTGACGAATAACGAGTACAATTAAAACAAAACAACAACATTGTAAATTTGCATTGTAAAAAAATTGAAAAATCATGACAACGAGGTGTCATGAACACACGAGCATACGTGGTGCCGTACAAAACGACTCACCACGCGTAATATTTGCCATCGTAGCGGCGAGAGAAAACAGATAGCCACTCATAATTCTCCCCCCCCCCTTCTCTCAAATTTTGTATAATGTTTGTCAGTGGTGCCTGAACAAATACTGGCTCTGCCACCACCATCGTTTGCGTGCGGTGTGCAATACGTCTACGAGCACGCGTGCGGGGGGGGGGGATCGATTGATTTTTTTTCTTTTTTTAGTACAAACAAGTCGAGGGCCCTTGTTTTCTGAGATAGTTCGATCAAGCTTAGCTAACGAAGGGCGCCCGCATTTAAACAAGGAAGCGCGTCCGATACAGGTTATCAGCAGGGAATTTTATTTGATTACCTGCTCACGTCAGCGTGGACGATACAGCTGGACTGTGTGTGCGGTCAGGCTTTCGGTATTTAAGGTATAGACGTACCTTTTGTATTAGATGTTTTATTAAATCACGAATTTATTTCTTTTTTTTTCTTTTTTCTTATACATGTATTGCACGCATTATATAGACATCATCCCGTGATTTTAAACAAATTTTACACAACAGCTCATATCTCTTAAAACAATTACACATTACCTAGACGCCGCACACGATGTCGATTGAGATTTATACACTTAACGCACGTGGACGAATGTGCCCCGGGGCATGGAGAAGCTTATCGTAACTTGGGGACTGCAGCGTCGATCGGTAGTTATTATCGATTGATTATTGATCTTTAAAACGGCAACTGAAGTACCGCGTTGGGGAACGACAGACGGAGTGGGTTATTGTAAGGTTTTTGTTGTGTTTATACACAGGCTTCCATCGTTACTGAAAAGGCTACGAGCAACTAATTTTTTTTCTCTGGTTCACCTAACAAAGAAAATGCTGTACTCAAAAGACACACTTACTTTCGACGAGTGGCGCAAGTAATTGTTTTTTAATATTGTTTGCACAACAAAGCAAATAATATTCTCAACTCGTAGAGCATACCATGTCTACCAATAGGCCACTCAATAGTTTTAGTTGTTGTTGTTTTTTTTTCCCCCACAAATGCGGAAAACAAAAAATGTAAAACAAACTTTTTAATTCTTCGATAATGCCCCTGTACGCATTTCCATGATTCGTAACAGAGTCAATGGAGACAACCCGAAGTTAAAAGATAAGCCATAAAATGACAAAATATACATTTGACGATCAGGTTAATCTTCGTCCGCCGTGGCCCAACTCGATGGTTATAGTCGAAAAAGCGGTTTGCCCGGGTATAGGTATATATCACTGATGTTACCGCCACTCTCCTTGCCCGTCCTTTCGTTCTCCCCTCCGACTCCTCGGCAAACGACCCCCCCCCCCCGCAATGAATGTCCCGCCGTCACAGCGAGATGAGCAGCGATCCTGTATTTCATGGCTGACAGCATATTGTCGGGACGACTATGAAGCCTCTTGTCTCTCCCACCCTCGTTCCCCGTTAACGCAATCATATTCGTCACCATGTTGTATACTTACGCTCGTACCGCGCTGATGAAGTGCCACGTGCTGCGGCCCCCCCTTCCCATCGCTTATTCTTTTTTTTTTTTTTTCTTCCTTTCCTCCTCCCTTCCATCCCGACGCTCCCTCTGACCCCGCGCACCAGCGGCCACTCGAGAAACTGATACGGCGTAACGGCGCACCATCAGCTGTATTGCTCTTCGTCCGCTGTATAGTTTGCTCTTTTGTGGGCGCACGTGCTTTTTTTCTTTCTAATTGCCCCCATCCCATCAGGGAGGTCGATACGTTATACCAGCACGGATTTTTTCGCGAGATCGATCGTAAAAAGTGCGGGCCAATCGTCAACCGTTGCAAAGTATCGTTAGACTGCAATTACTTTCATAGTGGGTATAGTGCACGGGTACCAAAGAGGAGAAAACGAGAAATGCCAATAGTGGCGAGTATAAGACGGAGCGAGAAATAATCGTTTCTTGAGGGAAAAAAAAATTACCACAACTCGCGTATGAGGGGGTGGGCGTTGAAACGGGGCGAAATGCAGATCTCGGGGGCACACAAGGCACTCTCTCTGGAAAAGTCTGCACGCATACAAGGAGAATAAAAGGGAAAACGGAAGTGCAGGGGCAGCCAAGAGCGGCATCGTTGAGGCAAAGCCGTCCATGCGGAGGAAAAGAGGAGTTGGTGTATGCGTGTATGTTTGCTTTGACGTGTGCTAAATGCGAGGAGACAAGAGGAGGAGGAGGATTGTAAGAAGAGAGAAGAAAAGATGAGAAACAAAAAAAAAAAAAAAAATAACGTGCAACAATCAATCAATTGTCCTCGTAAGCGAAGAGTCATCGGATTTGCATGGGGAAGCAACGGGCGAGTCAAACAAAGTGATTTATTAAAACCTCCCGTTTTTCCCTGTTTACGAGAAAAAAAAACAAAAAAAAAAAAGAATGTGTATAGTTACGTTGTATATATGAAAAAAAATGCCGTAAGAGAGACCGTTTGACAAAGTCGCATGGCTTCTTCCTTTCGTCGTATATGTAGCTGTTACCGAGTATATATAGGTACAACCATTCGTTATTTCCCGCGTGACATGGACAAAATAGCTGCTCGTGCAGATATACACGCATGATGTGCCCGTGCGAAGAAAGAAAGGGAGTGCCGGGAGCGGAAACAGTACGTTTTTACCCTAGTTTTTCTATCCGCGCCTTTTACTCCTCGTTTAGCCCGGCGTTTAGTGTGCTCGAGTGGTTACATCGCGCTAATGTACATGTGCTCTCCTCTCCTACTCTTTTTCCACGGCTTTTGCCGTCCCTTTCATCTCTCCTTTCTATTTTTGGTTGGGCCTTTGTTGTCGTCCGCAATTTTTTTTTCCTCACTCGTATATTTCCTGTTTTATGCGCCACGACACTGCACCATCGCGTCTCCGTGTATACACGGACAACTTTGGATGACGAGACGATCGCTCGATTTGCCCCACATGTTTTACATGGATAAACAAAAAAAAAAAAAAAAAAAAAAGTAAATCCATACGTGCACGATCTTTTACACCAAGCAACAATGTCGTCGGTTCGTTGTACCCCCTCCCCTTCTATTTCTGTTCGACGAAATAAAATTCATCATATCTCCCCCTGGGCGCGCGCCACCCCCGGAGTATTCCACTTCAGCGGCGACATTAATCATTTCGTGTTTTCCACCGTAGCTCCTTCTTTATACGGGCAGCGGAGCCATTAAAAGCCAACACAATTGGCCCCCGTGTCCGACCATTATTTGATTTTTCACTTGCGCGTTATTTGACACAGCCCTCTTGGTCCCCGTTTGATTGTCAACGCGAAAGAAAAAAAAAAAAAGAAAGGGCACTCGAGCGTGCAGGCCGCAATGAGCTTTGATTTGCATTCAAGTAAGTACGTCCACGATTTCGCAAAAAGATGCTCTATAGATGCGCTCCCGGAGTAACTACTCTCATATGGTTGGGCTCGTTTCGAGGGTAAACCGTGCCAACTTCGTGGGCAATAAACGAAACGATGCACTTTAAAGGGAGCAATGAAAATCAAGTGTTACGAAAATGAGGAAGCACTTGTGCGTATATCTCGAGCTTATCGTTAAAAAAAAAGCAGATACTATATAGGTTTGCGAGTGGTAAAGTTGCATGCGAAGGAATGAAAAAAAAAAAAAAAAAGAGAGAGATAATAAATATGTGCAGTGTCGAGAGGTAGACCAAATGTCGCGATTCGGTCGCCAAAAGCTGGGCAATGCGTCACGAGATAATGCCGAAATGGCTCCGCTCCCGCGGGCTGATGCAATTATGAATTTGGTCGTAAAAACGGAATAATGGGGCTAAGGAGGGGGTGAGCGTGTACACCGACTGCTCGAGGATAATGTATATCCGTGATTTTTGGCTCTCCGATATGGCTGGTTTCTGTAATTTTGGCCGTGTACGCGCATCGATCGTTTGCTCGCGAGGAGTTTCGTACGATCCATTAAGAGAACATTTACTTGTTTGTCCAGTATTTATGACGAATCGCTCGTACAAACCCAAACTTTCAATTGCGATGTTTTCCATTTCTCGTGTATTTTTGGGAAAATGTGCGTGAGAATAGCATTGATTTTAATTTCAATGAGCTCAAAAGATTTATAGTTTCCAAATAAAAGTAGATGAATGTACTACGGTGGTAAAATATCTGATCAGAAGTACCATTAAAAAAAAAAAAAAAAAAAAAAAAAAGAACAGAACAAATACTGATTGTCTACTATCTCTCTTGGAGAGTCGCACCGATGGTTTATTCGTTTCACTTGTACGTCTATTTCCCCCTCTCGAATCGCGTTCTACCCTATTTTAAAAAAATATGTTTTTACAGTCCATGAATTGAGTCGAGTATACCGAAGAAGCAACGTAAGTGTGAAAAAAGTGAAACTACAGCTGGTTTCACCAATAGTCCGTCGCGCAGAGCTTCTCTTGGTATCGGGAATAGAAAATCCCATATACGTTCGTCATCTCTCGCTCGAGTAATTGTACACATTATTATCAACACGAAGCCTCGGCAGGTAAGGGCTTGCACTCAAAGACTACGAAACGTACATTTACCAGGTTATTCCGCACAAATTGCGTACAGTGCCACCAGCCCGAGAGAAGGTATGTGTGATGGAGTCGTGAGGGAGGGTGGGTGTCTTGCGTGTATGCCTGTACCCGTTATACAAAGGAACGTACTCGGACGACGTGTAGCGCTAAATGTCGCCACATCATGGGCAATTCAAAGGACGAGTGTAAGGACCGGCAGTCGAGTTAGCGAGGCCTACATGTCTATTACACATTGTATACACACGAGAGGTGCACGTGTATAATGTACGTACGCAAGTTCGGGCAAGTCAACAGCCAAACAGTGCCATAATCGAGAGAGAGAGAGCAAACAAGCCCCAGTGTGTAACCCTAACCCACTCCTTTGTGCGGAAAACCTGACGAGAGTTGTCCAAACCGACTCCAATTTGCTGTTCGACCACACCTGGACTCTGATTAGGTTTCTTTTTTTTTTTGGACCCTCGATTATACGCACCTCCCCCGGATCCAATCAAAAGTGAAAAAAAGCCTCTCCCTCTCTCTCTCCATTTTTCTCATTATCAATCCCTCCCTCTCTTTGGAACAACAGCCCGATCTTAACTCGCCGAGGGAAACCCAATCAGACCATTGTTCCATTTTTCGAGAAACAACGCGCCCATTGAATTTCTCCCCCCCCCCTTCCCTTATATGTATGGGTATCCGCGAAAACGAGACGTGCACACTCGTTACGTACCAATATTCGCAATCAAACTCGAGCTGAAGAGCATGTATACATGTACATACGCAAACCGCGGGACAAAAGGCAAGATGAGGAGGGAGGGTGTGCGTTGGAAGAGGAGAGAAACTCGGCGACAATCGTCAGCCCCCGTTTCGAGGGTAGGTATACAAGGAGCACCACTGACTGGCAGCCGATTAACGATCCGATTCTCATCGATGCAGCCGAAGGAGGAGAAGCAGCCTCGCAATAAAACTCGGGAGTAAGAGGCTGCGGGGTGCTTGTATATGTATACACGCATTGGGTACGCACTTAATTTCTTACCGGGTGGAAAATCCAAAATCCTCCCTACACCCGTGGATCGAAGCAAAGGATGACAAGGTAAAATGAAAATAATAATCCCGAATGAAAAGCGAAGCACCGAGGAGTGCCTTTGTGCGCAGTCGAGCGTTCGTTTAAAGGGACGTGCAAGCGAAAAGAAAAAAAAAGGGGTTGATGTTCGTTTCGCGGGTACGGGGGGGGGGGAGGGAGGCGATGATTAAAATAACGAGGCCTGAACAAGTGGATGGATGATTCTCTCTCGGCCGAGCACCGACGAGGAGATCATCGAAAAAAAAAATCCAGAAAAGCCTGTAAATTTCGACGGCAACGGAAGTTACAGGTTTGCACCCTCGTTCTCTCAAAAGAGCCCGTGTGTCGTTATGACGCGGATGTAAAGACCGCGGAGGGCCTCTATTTTTTTTTGTTCACACGCACTCGAGATGCGTTCGGATTTGGCATTGGGTTCGTTTGTCGCGGTCTCGAGAGGAGGTGTTGATGGATAGCTGTCGTGTGTATACGTTGTAAAGAAAAAAAAAAAAAAAAAAAAAAAAAAAAAAAAAAATAAAGTTGATGGTCGATCTTGTGTTGTCGCGCAAACGTCAAGCCTCAAACGATTCGAGGAGTGTACGTGGCTTTTGTGTCCTCTCTGTCTCGAGCCTCTCTTTGGGCTCTTTCTCGGAGACGCTCGCGTGCAAGGGACGTGGTTGGGAATAAAAAAGGGAGAAAGAATGAGAAAAACAGCGAGCTCCGAAGAAAGAGTAACAGGGGCCACCGACTGCGTATATAAGAGAAGAGGGTGTACATAAAGCGCGAGGGGGAGGAGGAGGAGGGTGGTCGGGGAAATAATTTAAAAGCTGAATTGAATTTTTTTTTTTTTTTTTTTTTTTCCTCCAACTACGGAGTATGGTCGCGCGCTCTTTTTCCCTCCTCCGAGTTCACCTTCTCTCCTTTCGAGGGCGGACAATGGTTCAATGGAGGAAAGTCGACTCGCCGGAGAATAAGAGAGAGAGAGAGAGGAACAGACCCCCCCGGGGGGTATTGTATCGGCCTTTCCTCCGGTGCCGCCGACGCTCTCCCTCCACCCACCCCCCGCGCCCTGTTTCGTTGCTCTTTTTTCCCCGCGTCTCTTTCCTGTTTCTCTTATCTCCTTCGTCGTCTTGCCCTCTTCGCGACTTTTCCTGTTTCTCGTTTTATTCCCGTGTTCCTTTTTATTTCTCTCCCCCCACGCCCCTCTTTGCTCTCTCTCTCTCTCTCTCTCCTTGCGTTGAAGTCCGTTTGTTCTCGAGGCTTTTATGGATTTTTGCTTTCGCTGCTTTACCCGCCAAGTGTTTCATCGGGATTTCATGAAATACCTGTACAATATATGCATGGGAAGACCATATGCATTAAAATTTTCGAATCGACACGTACAGTAGGTATTTCCAACATCAGATCAGAGCTTATCGTGTATAAAATTTATGTATTTGACAAAAAAAAATATTTATGTGTTTTTTTTTTGCGTAAGTGATGATCTTTCCAGTTGAATTAAAAAAAAAAAAAAAAAAAAAAATCAAGTCTTTACCGTACGAAGACAAAAAATTCAATTATCATCCATTTCAACGCAAGCAATTTAAAGACCAACATGGAAAAACAAAACAGATAAAATCCTCCAATTCTCACACTCGGTAGATTCATTTAATACCCTGACAGTTTTCGTCGAATAAAATTCATCCCTTCAAATCCCAATCTCGACTATGCACCTTTAAGGTGGTTCCATTCGAAATCACCGTCTAGCTTAAAAAGCACAAGTTTAATATCATTTCATAAAACGTGTCGCAAAGCTTCTGAAATGAAAAAAAAGAAAAAACAGGTGAAACCCATTGACTTGCAACAAAGGTACACGAGTTTCCAAAGCAACAATACCCGAGCTTTTCCCGCCAACAATAACCAGCTTAAGCGCAACAACGAGTAATTATCGACGCGGGTAACCACCGACGGGCGCATCAGTACCCACGAGAGAATATATAAATACAGTCGCGCGGATCGATCGTCTGGGCCGTCGCTGACAACAAAGAGTGCCAATGCCGCGTCACACGATATACAAACGAGGAAAGCAAATTCACGGCGGGACAATGGATGAAAACGCGGTTTGTTTTGCTCTTTCACGCTTCGCGATAAATACTCGGCCTCCACGCGTACATACATACACACACACGCATTTCCGCGTCTCGATCGCGTTTAATTGAAATTGTTTCGCCCACCGAGAGACAAAAATTGCCAATACAGGTCCATCAAAGTCCACGGAAGGCCCATTTGTTTGTGCGAACGCGGGGAAAGTATAATTACAACGCGTGCTGCTTGGTCGATGCACTTGGTGGTGGCAAAATATGTAAATGTATGAGCTGTGGTGATTCCTTAAAGCCCGAGGCGTGAAAAGCCCGCGCAGGCGCGTTAAATAATGTACGCGCAAGGTATCTTTATTTCGACGGAGCAGCGGAGAGACGGAGAGGAAAGTTCCGGGAACGCGTCGGGACACAAAGGGTGGAGACAATGGGAGGCGCCGCCCCCTTGGATACTAAAACAATGGTGGCCGAACAATGGGACGGTACTACTGATGTCGGTGCACCCGAGACACTCGAGGATCGCGTGATTCCCCCCCCCCCCAACCACTGTCCACCGCTTGTCCATTGTCACACGTAACTGGAAGGAATGGGAAAACTTCTCACACCCCAACAAATATAGATTTTTTTTCTCTTTGGTATTGGCAAAGTAACAAAACCCAGGGATTCTTCAAATCAACATTGCCATTCCAGATAAAAGATACAATAGATTATAAGCTAACGAGTTCTAGATTCACGACTAAGGGTGTAAAACAAAATTATTGATAAATTTGACTAATGCACGGTATCCTCTACTTTGAAATCTCCAGTGAGCTTGATAACGAAAGTTTTTTACGCAATGAATAACCAAATAAACGTACGAGTGTGTAAACCCCTGGGGCGTGAAATGAGTAAATTTTGTCAAAATGACCCATGTATACGCGTACATTGAGAGCCTGGTACACCGAGATCAAAAAGCACCTCACGGGCTTTACCTCCGTTCCAATAACAAAGCCGATGGGCAGGGAGAAATCCGAGCGTCCCTTTTACATCCGTGGAGTAAAGCCGCGCAAAAATATGCGTATGAAAGGCAGAAGGAGCTTCCGGTGGCGGGCAAAAGAGAAAAGAAGTGTCCTGCTTGGGAGGGAAAAAAAAGGTCGGCTGGACCGTATTTTCTAAAAGAGTGAGCAAGTACGGCCTCGAGTAATCGAGGTCGAGTGTGTGCTCTTGGACTCGAGAAAAGAGGCGCTCGACGAGTGCGAGGATAAGGGACACGCTTACCGAGGAAAGTTTTATGTACTTGGACAATGAGCCGATACATCCGCACTTGAGGCTCTTGCCTGCCCGACGCAGATGTGTCATGTCGTTTGCAAACGCTTTTCCACTAAACAGATGCGAGGCACAATCAAGAATTTTAGTGTATAACGATGACAGACAGACCCGGGCATGGATTTTTTTTTTTTTTTTTTTTTAATTACTAGGTATCGCACTAGATGAAAAAAAATTTTCCAGCGAAAATAATAATTAAGAAAAACAAAGAACAAAAGTATTTAAATGTATCATTTAATAATATACTTTGCAATAAGTTTTAATGTGCCTATCAAAGAGAGAAGCGTTTTCTCAGGATTGAAGAAAAAAAAAAAAATTTTTGTATCAACAAGAATGGACGATCCAGTCTCCAATTAAACAATAAAAGCGTCGGAGCCTCCCCCCCCCCACTGAGCGGCTTTTAATCGTGAAATCAGCGCGGATTACATCACCAGCGCGAGCCTCCGTAGGACCAGCACTTCGAGTAATTAAATACCTTAACGAGCCCGAGGAGCCCCTCCCCGTACGGTCCGACGACCCCACTTTGTCCCCTTCGCTTCGGGCCGTGGGGGGTAAAACGAGCCCGAGCGTAAAATCTTCGTTCACGCCCGCGCGAGTTACAGCCTCCTCCTCCTCCTCCTCTCCCCTGGGTATGATCCACCGAACGAGGCGCAAAGGAGCAAGTGCGGCCGATTTATTAACACGGATAAGATATTTATGCATTTGAGGACGGGTACCTTTGCTGTGAACGTTATTGGCATGTAAACACGTGTGCACGGACATCGTCCTTTGAAACGCGATGCGGTCGAATTTGGTCGTTTACACGGGAATTTCGTACATATCGGAGAGAGGGACAAGTGGAACGGGGGACCAATGGATCGGTTATTGGGTGTGCTTTTCTCCTCCGATAATGGACCGCACGGATGATGTTTGGATAGGTTCGACGACTCTGTCCGATGGCACTCGCATTATCAGATGCTTCACGGCGCTGTGCACATACTATGGGACCTCTGCTGCGTGTGTACTTATGCTACTTTGCGTTGGTATAGTGCTCGAGTTTGCCATTTATATATATATTGTGGACGTGGGACTTGTTGGTCCTTTTAACTCGATGGGGTTGGCCGAGGAACTAATTTCATTCGCTGATATTACCTATACCCTGTCAAATGAAGAATCGAAAAGGTGGAGAGCAATTCTTTCCATTCGTGCGGTTATTGCGTAGTAAATGACCTCACTGGTGGAAAGGATCGCATGCATAGTAACTGAATACTCACTCGTTGGAGGGTGGATTAAAGCTCGGGCACTGCAAACATCAAACAACGGTGTAAACAATAAAATCACCAACGTCAGATAGATGCTTTCCATCGAAAACCATCGGGGTTCGGCATTCACAATTTGGGTTCGTAAAGTGGTATCTATGCGTGTAGCAATTTGGGGGAGAAAAAGTACTTGTGACGGTATACATGTATATATACAAATCGGCAAGACTTTGTTTTTATTACTTTGGATCGAGTATACGTAGGTAAGATAAGCTGAGAACAATCAACCACTCGGCATACGCGATGGTAAGGATAAAAGTTTCGGGCAGGAGACACGAAACGAGCCCTAATGTGTAAGCCTGTATACAACGAGGCTCCCGTTGGTTTGTCATTGTACGGCGACAATGAGTACGACAATGCGCGTACAGTAGCTCTCTTGCTCCGTACTGTATATGGTCCTCGGGATCCGTTCTCCTCCACCCGCGCGTACACACACGCGCGCGCACCGAGGAGGGAGGGAACGCAAGCCGACCAAATACGCGAAATCGATTTCCCAGCAAATAATCGGATACTCTCTCTCTCTCTCTCTCTCTCTCTCTCTCTTTTCACGTCCACAGCTACAACTCTCGCGTAGCGTCGTTGTCGCGATTCGCCACCCTGCCCCACCCACCCCCTACGCTACAAAGCGTGTATAGCGCTGGAGGAGGAGGGAGCTCACATAATTCAGAATCGACAAAGCGGCAGATTATGGAAATAGAGTCCCCGCTGATGCCGTCGAAGCTCACTCCACGGCTCTCGCGTGCCTGCCTCTCTTCTTCTTCTTCTGCTTCCTACTCCTCCTTCTCTCTCCTCGTCTCTCGTTTGTCGAATCTGCGGAGCTTTCGCGCACATGCATACATACCTACACCCTACTCTCTCTCTCTCTCTCTCTCTCAAAGTGCAAAGCTCGGCAGTGTTGCCATGCCGACACCATTGTCGCGTATATTCTCTCTCTCTCTTGATTTTCAGCAGTGACTCTGGCATAGTCGCAGCACTTGCACTCACCCCCCCCCTCTCTCTCTCTCTCTCTGTGTACTCGAGTCCCGCGACTTTGGAGCGTCACGCACGTCATTCCTCTCCCTTGCTCGACACCCACCCACACGATACAACCTCATCACCCCTAACGATTCCTTGTTAACGTTGTATCGTTTGTACACATCGTGCATAATATTATTATGCGTGTGCATGGTTACAACACATGGGTACACGCACAAGGTTTACTTCAAGCGCGTCTGCGGGATCAGCAACACCTGACGGCCCGAGCTTCCGTTTCCGCGTGGGTGTACTTACTTACTTGATTACTGTTTCTATGTGCGCTCATAATGGTGCCGAAGAGCTGGTGCTTCACTACACGTGGCCCGGATTTTCGTCGGGAAGTGGAATAGATGTAAGATTATATTGCTGTTACGAGTACGACGCAGGGGGTGGGTCCAGCTAGTTAGCTCAACTGGGACGTTCACAAGAGCCTATATGTAGATATGAAAAAATAACTACGAAAAGTAACATTTATACTCCGAAACAGTTATTTACCGTTAGGATATAAAGAACGTCGGGATGTTCCTTTGGTTCAACAACTACAACCTATTTCGATGAATAGGAATAACATTTTCGATAGTGTGGGACACCTCGAGGACGCCTATTTGATATCCATGATTTTGTTACTTCCCACAAATTTTCCCTAAAGTCAAAAGTAACAAATTCCTTGATTCCAGATTAATATCCTTACCTAATGCGTACAGTTTGATTCTGCATAACGTTGGAAATCAGGCATGTGTACGATAACTTCACGAGTTGGAGTGGACTTTACATGGATCATAAACATTGATGTGGTAAAGAGCCATGTACCTCAGTATTTATGTAGGTATTGGATAAATGATGAACTGATAGGATTAAGAAATGCCTTAATGGTGAGTAAAAATACAAACCCAGCTTAGTAGCCAAAGGTGCCTAAAATTGAAAAGGGTTGAATCAGCAGGGGCTGTTGGACAAAGAATAAGAGTTGGCGACGATAATTTTTTATCCACTTGTCTGGCTCAAAAAGACTCGCGCATAATCTATCGGCCTTCTGTACAACGTATCTCTTGGTTCCTGCATTTGTTTATCGTGGTTTTAATTAATTCGTGATTACATTTATCCACGCACTCGTGAAAGACTCTCACCCAAGTCACAGATAAGATTATTAATTTGCTTGAACTCGAATTTTTTTGTGGATTCTATGTATCTTGGAGCAATTTTAATAATTTTGATAATGTGGTTTTGAGCGATTCGTTTTTTTTTTTTTTAAACGTGCCGGGGTGCCACGCCTTTATCGATGATTAATGCATGTAATGATGGGTTTATCAAGTAATTTGTTGGATTGTACCACATAAGAAAAGGGTTCAGCGGTGTAATTAGACAGTGGCATATCAATTCATTTCCAATCGGTGACGCGTAAATAGTGTCACTTCTAATAAAACAGGATACACATGTCAGTCACGCGACCGACCGCTGATAAGTGGGTCTTGTTTAATGGCCTGGGTTATACGTATTTCGATAAGGAGGCGAAACAGAAAATCAAAAATTTTTCGACGAATTTGTTTTCTCATTCTATCGTTTAATCTGAGAGTATCAAGGTTTTCTCTGGACTTTTATTTTCAATTCAAGTGTCGTAGCTCATTGCAAAAGACATACACTTTTTCCAAAATTTAGAAATATACTAATGGCCGTTTAATTCGATGGACTGGATAATTTAGGAAAATTTATTGGATACAACGTGTCTTTTTTCGTCGATATCTGAGGACTTGTTATTTTTGTTGTTGTTTAAAGATATTTTTCTGTTATTTTTCATAACGAAATAATAAATTAGCAACGATTGGTTCCGAGCAACTACAACCACATCCCCAAACAAAACCACATGGGGTACAGCTTCCTACAGAAAGGAAAGTAAAAAAAAAAGTGAGAAAAAAAATAATGGAAAACACATAGCACTACCCCAGACGCTTCGTTGTTGTGGTAGGTTGAGGTGTCATGTTCGACAAGTGATAATTAAATTTTCCACCCAGGAGTATACTTTTTAGGATCCAAACCGGCTATTCACCTTTGAAGATAAAGTATACTCGATGGGGTTAGTCAGGGTACTTGGCTTAGTTCAGCGTTATTTTCCACGAGCTCTAGTTCTACGACACTGGCTTATAAAGCAACTCAATGAACTGGAGGAAGTCAGGAAGTTCTTTAACGTTTCCTCACGTTACTAGTCACATGTGATGAACCGCAAACTTGTACGGCAAAGCTGACAGTATCTAACACATCCCTACGAAAACACGTGTAACTAATACATGCAATTGCTATCAAAAGGTACAAGAGGATAGAAGACTAGTATGCTTAAAACTACCAAGCTATCGAAGATCCATTGAAAAAAAAAGTACACGGTCTGACCAAAAATCATGACCTGAAAAAAAAGTGATTAATTCCGTTAACTAGATAGTAAACAGGGCTCATGTATAGAAGAAGCTGTATCCATCGAGAGAAGAACAAGAGAAGGACGAGAGGAAGCGGGAGCTGAGAAGAAAAGAAAGATCCGGACGGGGATAACGTCTCCATAATTAATGGCCCTCCGTTTTTCTGACGTGGCTTGGGTACAATGTAGGGGAAAATCGATCTTCCGCTCGTTTTTTTTTTTCCTGCCTAGTCCATCGCTGCTGTCTTATTCCCTTTTTTTGCACACCGACGTGGGTCCCGACTTTTTACGTCACATCACGTCCTTCCGCCGATGTTGTTCTTGTTTGCTATTGTAATTTCGTGCGTGTACGTGACGTTGTTGATATTTATTTGTGGGTAAGTATTTAGGAATATGCATACGCTGGTCTTTATTTCGATACAGTCGAGCTCCATATTATGCACAATCATTACAGTTTAGTAATTATCATTACCTTAGCCTATCGTACTAGGACAATAATTAATAACTTTTTCGTGTCAAATTTTTTTTATCATCTATTATTAGTAATCTGTACAGGATATCAATTATGCAAGTATTTTTATGACTACATTAAGATTATTAATAAAATTAAATACACAATAGTCCTAATATGGTAATATATATATAGTTACATTCAGAGGTAAGCTCCTTTTTTTTTCTTCTAATGCTTAACGTAATATCATATCAATTTAGATTTTTTTCCTATTCACAAGCGTCGTCATCTGTCGAGAGTCCCAGATGTATTCCGCTAAAGTTGAAGGCAAGGGGTAGCCCTTTTCCTTTCGTTTGACCTGATTAATTGATGATTCAATCTTGCGTTTGACTTTTGATTTTCTTTTTTCAGGCTGCAAGAAAAATAATCCACAATTATTCAACTTTTTCACCTACCATCGAACTATTTTATCGATCATCTCCTTCCTCTCTTGATATTATCGTCGAGAGCTCTGTTACAGCTACAAGAGAGTAAACACACGTGGTACATTTTTATATGCCCAATTCAAGTTTAAAGCTCTCGTTTTCTGTACGTAGGTACTTGTGTGTACTGCAAAGTCTAAAAACCTCGTATGAATACTTTCTCCGGTATAGCGTGTAAGAGTCCAAAGGCCATTTAAAGCGAGTGTATAATACGAAATAGCAAGAGAGGGGGGGATGAAAGCGAAAACAGCGTTTGATGGATTTTTGTTATTCAATACGCTAAATGGGTTGTACTTGTTACCCCAAGGACTTGTGCACCTCGCTCCCCCATGATATTTAGGGGACACGTTTTGTTGAAGAAAAAAATACGTGAAAGTGCCCAACATACGTTTTTATTTCATTTTATTTTCATTTTTATTCAGAGGGATGCGTGCTCTGTATTTACAGCTTTTTAAAATATTTTGTATATTATCTTGATCAACAATGATGTCGATATCTCATGCATTCCAACACCAAACATTGATTATTGATATACAATTGCTCATTAATTGCTCAAGCTACCATCATTTATATATACATTTATGTTGTATTATCTCGTTAAGTTCATTATTAAAATTGTCTCGAAAATTTGTATTTAAATGAATAATGGAATGGTTATTTAATTAGTCATTGTTTATTTTAATATGATGTCCCGTGCGTTGTTGTAGGTTTCGTCGCCCAAAAAGCCCGTCCGATCCCATATATTTGGTGTCAACGGCATAAAATTCGCATTTGGGAATTAGTTGTTGGGATGTGCTCTAAATAGAATAAAAACCAAACCCTTGTATGTATGCAAGTCCATGTGACAGGAAAATGCGAGCAACATTTTTTCTTCCCCACTTGAATGCATTGATATCTGCTGTGAACGATTGTAAAACGTTTTTCTGCTAAACGCCAATCGACGCTAATGACACATTGATGATCGGGATTTTAAGCATATCCACATATCATGGATTGCATTTGAAATTCAAAGAGCTAATCAAAGAAAAAAGAAAAAAAAAAAAAAATTCACAACTTTATACAGCATCGTCCAAACCACAGACACGAGCACATTTGATTGTAAAATTTTTGTGCTTTCAGATCGATGACCGATTTCAAATGCTGATAACATGGCTACGAAAAAAAAGTTCGTTGGAGAGAGTTGAACGAGTCGAGATAAGTACATGCACGTTCACGGAAAAGTGTGCATGTATTGCATGTATAGGAAAAAGGAAAAAAGGGCGAGGTGGACTGAGAGAATAATGGAATGAAAGGAGATGTATAGGGGAAAGAAAAAGAGTCGAGGGCAATGCCTCGGCCAGTGACGTACAGTAAATAGAATGGACGAGTGTGTGCGTGCACGAAATAGGAAATGGCTTTGGCATGCAGATTTTCTGGCCCCGAGTTTTTCTTCACGTCTTCCGATTTCCGAGAGAGAATTATTTGGCTTTGCGTAGTTATTTCGCCCTATACTTCTGTTTTTCATTATTTCGCAGTTACGCGTTTGAGGTTCGCTTTTTTGCGATGAGGCAAGGTATGGGCAAGGTCTCTTGCTTTATCATTATGAACCACAATGGTACATCATCGTCATAAAAACCCCACGTGAGTCAATATTTAATAGAAAAAAAAAAAAAAAAGAAAACGAATACTCACTTTTGATGTTCCGATGTGTTAAACTACAGCCCTGCTCGTCTAGCTGCTCGTTACGTTTAAAATCCATTGTACGTATGGTGAAACGAGGGTGTACACATACTCAATCTCCGTCCCGATTCCGACAAGTACGGGTCTCTGGCCAATTAGTTGCGTCAGAGGGACACCTTGTTGAAACTGCAAAGCGCGTAAAAATTGTCAATCGGCTTTTTCAACTGAAATGCCAAACGATTAATCGTGCACTTTTAATAATTACCAAACTTGATGTAGTGGGATTGGGGGTTTCGGTGCACATTTGATGCTTGAATATCTGGAATTCTAGCATATCGTTCCTCAATTCTTCTAAACAATCAGCTTTGTTCATGAAGTGACTCTGCAAAATTCTTCGTTCATACCTCATGTTGCCATAACTGAATGAATAGGTCACCATCATAAATTTTTGACTTGCGTGGACATTTTGGAAGGGTATAGGTAGCGTTGCGAGATAAACATGCTCACCGAATTCGACCTTCCTTCCTAACTTCATGACTGATACATTGTTGTCAAAACATTCACAACTTGAACTAAAAAATTTGGTTTTTGCTTTGAGTTAAATTTTTATTTGTAAAAAGTTACTCATCGATTGTTAACAACAAATACATCTTACTTATACGAGAAACCTGCGTGGTGTGTTAGTCTAACGATATTGAAATAATTCGTGGTATCTCGATAAATCTCACGACCGAACTTGGCGAAGAAGTCGATATAACTTGATAAACAGGAAGCAGTCGACAATATGTGGTCCGCTTTAATAAGTGCACCCATGCACAAGAGATCGGATGTACCAGGACCATTGAATGTAAAAATACCTGCAGTGAATGCATAATTCCGTACATCGATGTGGTGTTTAACACTGTGGTTTTTTACACTGGCAATTTCTTTAACTAAAAATTTTATTCATATTCATATTATAACAAATGTTCCAACACTCGACAATACATGTATATTTACTGAACTGAAAAAAATTTGATGGACCCTACTTTGTACAAATTATTACGAAAGTAACTATTAATGTATCAAGAGCAGTGCTCACCCAAGGAGGATGGACAAGCCATCCAGTTCGAGAGAGCAGCAGCATTAAGCTTTCAGACAAATCGTAAATTTTTTAGAAACACCTCCTTCGACATTAAAGGATCAATCGATCGATAACAGCTGTACTCTGAGCCATTGAATTTATTTTACGTCACTCCCCTTCCCCCCACTCGTTGACGAACGGTTTTTACCACCAAGAGGATCCATCAAATCTAATCGTGGTATTGGATAAACAAAAAAGAGCAAACACTCACCTTGAAACGTTACAAACACCACTAGAACTTTCCAAAGAACCATTTCAACTGAGGAACAAAGTACATATGATATATAATACTGGTCTTTCAAATTCATAAGTATACGTTATTTATACTATCGGAATAGAGATAAATGTTATCTCTATGAGGCTCCAAATTCTTTTGATAAAATATCGAATAAATGAGTAATCGCGTATTTTCGTAGGCTCGCTATTGTACTACGCGATTTAGTGCATTTCTCAGTCTTTACATTTAAACGTAATGGCAAATTATAATAAAAGTTTAAAACAACTTTCAAGTTCTCACCCAAGAGAGTGTTATCTACCTTTTTTTTTCAAACTAATTAAATGAACCACCAACGCGTATGTGTAATGTTTGTTGTGGCAGAAGTGACCAAAAGTATTGCATCCTTTTTAAAGTAAACACAATTTAAAACTTTTTTACATACAATTAATTACAACGGAGGGAACGCGTTGGGTTTTCGAGTTCTTTGATTTCAGACGAAAATTTTCGGGAGATGATTTTGGTGGAACTCCTTGTCAAATTTTTGGTTGCAAATGAAAGTATCGACGGTCGCGTCAAAGAAAGTGCCAACTCAAAATTGCTTTGAAGAACTCAAATTGCCAACTTGGAAAAATATTTTTTTCTCAAATTTTGTGGTGGCAGCACTGATTCATGCAAAAACAAGAAATACACCGCGGTCACGCAGTCATACTCGAGGTCGTAATTCGTATAAAAAACCCATGAGACACCATTAGAGTGAGAGAGAGAGAGAGGTCTGAAAAAATTAAGACTTACGGCTGGGCATCGCTAATTCCACTGCTGTATGTTGGCGGTGCATTTCCTAAATCGCATTCGTTAACAGGTGCACTGACACGTGTCATTAACAAGTCTTCACTCACTTTGCATTTCTATTTTAAAAAACAGTGCTGCCACTACGGAATTTTGGAAAAAAAATATTCCTCCAAGTTGGCACTTTCTTCAAAGCAAATCTGAGTTGGCACTTTTTCAAGGTAAGTCCGAGCTGGCACTATCTTTCACCTAACTGGTGGTGTGGTAAAGTACACGTGTGGAATGGGTAAATAAAATTATTAATTTAATTACAATTTTCAACTACACACCTTGTAACACTTGGATTTACAGTGCATACATAGTTATCAAAGTTTTATGAAAGTGACCACGTACGCACAACCAATTCGTAGACGTTTTCACCAATGTGGGGTTTTCAAAGCTGTTTAACTCAAGGGTACACAAATACAACTCAAGTAAAAAAAAGATTAAAAAATGAGCACTCAAAGTTTCGTTTGTTATATTTTAAAAATCTTATTTCCCACTGTTACCAAGGTTCTTCTATTCAATCAAATGAAGTCATACGACTTCGTTCCTTTTTGTTTCAGATAGTTGTATCTTAATTCGTTTTCTTAAAAAAAATCGCTTAGCGTTAGAGATAACGGGTTCCACGCGCATACCTTTCGAGCAATGTATACGTCGTGTATGAAGTTTTGGTGTTGTAAACTTTTCAAAAATTTTCATCGTATTTGTAAAAAGGGTTACATTTACACAATCATGAATAAAATTTAAGGTGTGAACTAAACAATGATTTTCTGTAATCTCGCCGTATGATTTCGAGTATTTCGACTTCGTGGAACAAACTAACCATTCGCATGCGCAGTAAGCTTTTTATACAGCGATGGCATTTTATATTCTATTACATTAACCAAGTATTGCCAACAGCGAAATCGAACGCCAAAATACCATTAAAGAATTACCAATAACGGCCAATTGCACCAATTTACCGTTATTGGCAATCATTTGAGGGTATACACGTATAAAAAGGGTGAAGCAAACCATGTAAAAACTATATTGTTCATTTTACGTTATACTTAGTTTCCGTTACGTTATACTTCATGATGGGTCGTATAAGTAGTATTATATGACCCATCATTACGATGTTTTATGATGATGAATTTAGGATCAGAAAAGCGAAATTCAGAGTATTTGAAGAAAAAAAAACTTTGTATACGAGGCCCAAATACAATGAAATAAACAAACTGTAAGGTAAATGTATCAATACTGGAACGCACTATTTTTGTCCAAATGGAGAAACAGCCAGTAACTAATGAGACTTTAAAAATTTCGTCATGAAATAGTATATTTTCCGCCCTCGGGTGGTTTTGGGAGGCTGGTACTTCCTCGGGCGAAAAAGCAGTTTTCCGGAACTCGTTCGAAAAGTCTCCTTTACGAACCTCGTTACGTCCTTCGCCTTCGGCTCGGGCCGCAAACCTCTCGGTTCGCAAACAGAGACGTTTCAAACTCGTAGGCAAACTACCATTCTTACCTAGGGCGGAAAGTATAACTTGCGCGCCCGAAGGGCGCGGTTGTTGTATGTTTCTGCCCGTGGTGAGAACGACATTTTTTGTATCGAGGGAAAAGTTGCACTTTCCGCCCGTGGGGGCACTTTCCGCCCGCCAATTACTTTCCGCCCTAGGGCGGGAACAAACTTTGGGCCCGACAGGGCTACAATGTTTCTTCCCGCCCGTGGGTGGAAAGTAATTGGCGGGCGGAAAGTGTGCCCTAGGGCGGAAAGGACTCCGCCCGAGGGACGAAAAAAAATTTATTTCAGGCAGTCAAAATGGCATCTTATCAAAATAACAAAACTTATCAGCTTTTTTCACTTCTATTAAAATAAAAAAAAAATTTTTTCCTCAAAGTAACTGTTTCATTATATGCACAATCCAAACATAACCTCAAGGTTCAGTTGATCTGTTAGTGAAACACAGATGTCATTCGAATAACAAGTTCGTTTTTCCATTGGGACATCACGTTTCACTATTGGGACATGCATTTCAATTTTTTATCACGTTAGGTTTTTTTATCAACTTATTATCGAAATAAAATTTCCAAAAAATTGTACAACGAGTAGGATAACAAAGTATAAATATACATGAATTTTTTAATAAAATATTCCAAAAAACTGTTTCGGCATCGGTGCATTTACTAGCCATAATTAATATAATTTGTAAAAGTTTGAGAACTATAAGTTTTGCTCAATTATTTTTTCCCTCTCACAGACCCAAGTGTATCCTGCCAGTCAAAGTGGTTTTAATCGTTGTACGTGACTCGTGGTCAGGGATAATATACATTTACGTATTATTTCCATGGCTTTGTCAGTCGAAATAAATCTCACGGTGCTTTTACAAGAATTAAGTACATCTTGTGACCATTACAGGCCTCAGGAAAAAAACTTGTTATATTGCGTTGTCCATTCCATACCTAATTCTTATGCAGGACATGACAACGTGCTTAAGGAGGTTGTACCTGTTACTATTGAGTCTGAGCTCATTAGTTTCACCTTGATGCGAAAAAATGATGATTTATTAAATAAATTTTCTAGCAAAAAAATAAGTAGGAGTAATGAGAATAGTAATTTTGCTTAAAGTTGAGAATATGTGTAACTGAAAGCACTTGATGGGTTTACTCAACGTCTGAGCTTTAGGCCATCACATTAACGCTTGGGTTAATAAGTTTTTTTTTTATTTTCATCAAAAAAAACTTTCTAAAAACCTGTAAAAATATTTTACTTTGTACTTAACCAATACTAAAGTTTCATAGTGATTCTGTGCTTGCGTTTCATTAAATTCATCAAAACAAGAATGATGTAACAAAGACAGTTAGTTCATCTGTGTGAGGTAGATGTCTGTTTTACGAATAAAGTAGTATGTCTCCCTAAAAGGAAAAAGCAATTCTGATACCTATACTTGATTATTTAAGGGAAAAATCCACTTTCATCCCGAACGAGCACTTAAGCTTACAAAATCGTTTGAATCGCCAAACACCGAGCGAGCCACAGTAGCGGATCCTTGACCTAAAATCCTTGCACCAACGTCATCGTTTCGTCATCCTTGTCTGGAAACAAATCCTCCATCAAACGCTTGAAACTTGCTATTTAAAAAAAATTTTTTTTTCTTCTTTTCAATCCAAAACCATGAGTGAAAACTCCACCTCTCCCTTCATCCAACCTCTCGAAAACTTTTCATCCTTACGGATTATCAAGTTTCCTTATCTCTTTCACTGCTCTTCTACCTCCTGCGAGAGAGAAAAGTAGTCGAGAGAGGAGATGCTCTTCCCTCAAAAGTTATCTGTATCCTCGGAACCTTTTCGCTCATTATGCGAACCTTCCTCCCGTTCATCCTCCCCCTTTCTCTTTTGGCGTGTATAAATACACACACACCATACTTTCCCTCATTTTCCGACTGTCGATTCATTTATTGCCTCTTGACAAATAATTACCAACACAGCCGAGGTACGCGTCGTCTCTTTTTCAGTGCGCGGATAAAGGATGAGAGAGAGAGAGCCTGTATCTCGTATAATGGGAGCTCCTCTTTCTCCGTTCCGTATCGACAGTGGCGCAAAAGCCGAGGCAGTGAAATGCATTCAGAGAAAAGTCATTCAGGCGCGACTTTAATATATAAGCCTCCCGGCTTCCTCCGCCGTAATGCCTCTCCCTTTCCTCCCCGTAACCAGTGAATGTGTAGCGGGATGTATACTTTTCATAAAGCAGGATATATATATATATATATATATTTACGTATGTGTGTATCTGTCTCGGAGGCACTTCACACCAACGCGAACTCAAGAAGCAAGTCGAATTTTATTATGACCGCTTTGTGTCCTCCCTTTTTCTCATTTTCTCGTCCTCTATACTCTCGTTCTCCCGTGAATTAAGCAGCGGATTATGGCCAGTTCTCGTTCGGCCGAGTGGAGAATCTCTTTTCTTTTTTTTTTTTTTTTCTTTTTCGGACAGTACCGGCTCTCGAGTCAATGCGGGATTTCGTATTGGTTATCGGTCCACCCGAGCACATTGGAGATTTCGTTTCTTCAGCGCCACGAATATTCAATGGTGTTCTTCTTCGGCCGTACGAGTGATAACTGCGTATTGTGGCTTTTGCAATTTGCGAATGACTGTAACGAATCTTGCCATCCAATAAATTTATCTACAAAAAAAAAAAAAAAAAAAAATCGAAAAGTGAGCGAAATTTTGTGATTTTTTGTTGTCAGAGCCCAAACCGACCGAGCGAGCGAAAGAAGAGGGAAGAAAGGATCGGGGGCATGGAAAAGGAGCGTTCGCGTGTACAGGGATGCAAAGCAAGGGTGCTGGGAGCAGCGGAGCTTTTTTCGCGAGAGTACAAGAGCGGAGGGGAAAAAAAATTCCCGAGTCAGGTTTTACATGTACGTGCTGTGTGGAGCGCTCGAGTTTTGTTGCCGTTTGCTTCCTGCGCGAAATTCGGGCGAGCGTCGCTCTAGTCTTCGGAAAAGCGACGAAACTTCACCCGTGGAAGTGAAGTTCGGAGCTGTTTGTTGAAATACCCGGGAGAATTTGTATTGCACGACATGTGATGATGCTCGAGTCTTTTGAATGCCGATCTCATTTTCATCCTAAATATCGTAATCTGAGAATATGTTTGATCCGCGGTACACTGAGAGAAAAAATAATAAAAATCATAGAGTAATTCCAACAAAAATTACCATTCCACACAGTAAATTAAATGCAAGCTGGCAAAAAAGGGAAAAGTTATGATTTTTAACAGACAATGTTATTGTGTTAACAGTCAAAATTATAGTTCGAAAAGTAAAAATTTATATACAGGAAAGTAAAATTTATTAACCGATCATTTTAAGGTTTACTGTTTTAACCATAATTATAACTATTCGAACTATAACTTTTACCGTTAAAACAATAATCTTTAGTATTAAAAATAATAATAATTTTTCCCTTTTTTGATAGTTTGCATACCGATTTACTGTGCAGAATGAAATTTCTCTACAACTTTCATTATCTTTTCTCTCTGCGTATTTGCAAATTTTCCAAGTGACCATGTCAAATCGGCAAAGTACTTATGATTACTGTAATCACAACTAAAAAAAAATGGTAAAATGAAATCGTACCGCTATAAGCTGCTCTGGACTGCCTTCGTTGTTGACCACGAGTATATACATATATACATATATTGCGCACGTGGGTGGAAAATCGCGAGTAGCAGATATACAAGATAGAGCGCGAAGTAAGGCGTGGGCTTGAGTTGGTCTATGCAGCAACAGCAGTAACAAGTGGGTTTATAAAAAAAAAAAAAGGTAGAGAGACATGACGCGTGTCGTGGCGCGTTTTAATTCCGATCCATCCGTCTGTCCATCTGTCGCCTTACGCGCTTTACCATGTACATAAATTACGATCAATTATGCTCCGTCGGAATTCACGAGCGTCGCGAGGATTATTTTCATAGGAGATTTTGTCGCACTTGCACAAAACGCCTTTGTGCTCCGCTGTAAGTGAGCTTTGTATGTAAATCGCCAAACAGAGCTGACGAGTTTTTGCCCGCGGGACATGTGTGTTGCCATATACGTCGAATTTTTTTTTTTTTTTTTTTTCATCTTGGTGTTGGAAAGAAATAGGTGAATGACTGATTTACAATAATCGCGTGCTATGGAGGCCATTCACCTTTTGTCAAACTTGATAGTCGTGACCTAATCGATCCACTGTCTTTTGAATGCGAGCTAAGAGTCTCTAAAAAAATAAAATGATTTTTCGTGAAACAGCCAGACATTTTATCGGTAAACCAAGTATGGATTTCATCGACAAAGTATAAAATTTTCAAGATTATTTCACAATAAACTCAGAACTACTTTATTTTGGAAATGACAGATAAGATATGACTGATGGACGAAAAGTCAAATTACCAAAATTATGTTCAACGATGATAATGGGAACTATGTGACCTTCCGTACGTTAGTTGATCATTAATAAACTAAAGTTAACTAATTTATTTACTATTAGGTATATTAGGCTATACATAGACTGACATTGTGAGGGAAAATTACTCTAATTTGTAGCCACAGTGTTAAATGTCTGAATTATAAAATAAAAATGTTTTTTCCATGTAGCTCTCGCGGAACACTGCCGGAGTCTTTTGCTGTCCTCTGCACGTTTTCGGCTTCTAAGGTAATTTGCACGCAGATCAAAAAAGTAAATGCACAACAATCGCGTTCCATTCAATAAGTACTCAGTTTACTGGCAGTTGGTGTATCATCAAATATTCTACATCGGCGAGTTGAAATGAGTAATGATCGAATAAATAAAAAATGCAAAGTGATATCTCGTGTTGCAAAGTCGTTTGAACTGCACTTTTACCGCAACAGCTCCATATGTGTATTTCAGTAAATATGTATTATCCAGTATTTATTTCGGTAGATATGTATTTTTAATATCTTTCTACATTCCACGTTAATTGATAAAAAATTATTTATTAAACTTTCACCGTTAAAACAATAACCGATTCGGGAAACTCTTTAATAGGTTCTCGTTACTCAAGTAAACAAAAGCGTTTCATACGCGCAGTGTTCTCCAAACAATAAGAAAATTATCAACAACTAGATCTGCACAGTTTACACATGAGTAAATCCACGAAAAATATCCAAAATTTGTCCCCCGTTTTTTGATAAAATTTTTTTGGCTTCGAGATGGGGCTTATTTTTCTTGCAATGTCACGTACTGTCCGTAATACTCATGCAAAAATTTAATATCAATGTATTACACAATAAGTATGTAGATATGATAATTTTATTAAAAATAAAAAAAAGCCCAGACACCTAAACTGAAACCCGCCTTCACAATTTTTCCCGTAGTTGATGACTTTGCGAACAAAATGAGCCCTTTATCGAGGCTGTACCTCACGAAAATTATAATTAAAAAACGGGAGAGAAAATTCGGTACATTTTTTGTGCATTTGATTGTATACGTATTTACGGATTTTCCTTGAAAACAGCCGACACACCAAACTTGCGAAGCACACTTAATCCAGTTCCAATGAAGAAGTAAGCGCTTGATGGGATTTGGTGCAAATATTTCGATTGGCGCACATTCAGCCAGTCCAACGCGCTCGAGCCATTAATTTATATTACGTCCCCGCTCTTCTCGCCCCTCACCGGATAAGTGGACGTGAATTTTCGGCGATTTATGAATCGCACCTCGATGAATCTGCACCAGCGTTGGCTGCATCTCAAATAAATCGAGGTGGGGATCGGGTGGATCGTAAAACTTCGGTGCAAGTGATTCGGAGTTCATTAACTTTTTTTTTTCCAATACCCATGTCTAAAGTACTCCTTCCTCCCTCCCCTCCTGATTTCCAAGAATGGTACAGTGTCACTTTACCCATTAGCCGCTTGTACAAGGATACTTTATTACCCTCCGTGTGCTTCTTTATCTCCTCCCTTGTCTCACGCGAAGGGTACATTTAAATGCTCTCTGGTTCGCAGATTTCCACAATTTTTGTCTATGAGGTTGTATCGTTCTTTCCGTGCCGACCTTGAAATCAAGGAAACAACTTTTCGTACGTTCCCACAAGCCCAAAAGTGCTAATTTGGCCTCCTGGCTAGGGAATACCGAAGACACCCCCTGAACAAAAGTCAAGCCACATGATTGCAAACAGCAAAACCCATATTATCTGGAACATTTTCTACTTGACTTTCGACTGATGGGGTGACAAATCACGCCCGGGAGGAAAAGTCTCACTTTCCACCCCAGTGGCGTAACTATACCATAATTTGCGTTAAAAAAAAAAAAAAAAAAAAAGAGCGTGTAATAACCAATCGACGTATCTGTCGATCAAAAGCGCCGAAATTGCCAGTGCGGCCCCGAACGAGACAAATTTTGTTTTAAATTTTATATTCATAAAGCCTCCATTCGCGTGTATATCAACGCAAGCGCATCCAATCGATCCTCGAGGCAGTGTCTCCAGAGAGGAGGAGCTCACAAAACGCCGGGGACTCGATACACACGCCCCAAGTATAGCCGCTTCGAGGTGCTCTCTCTCTCTCTCTCAGGTAGGTATAAAATATATGCGCATCGAAGATTCATCAATTCGAAAAGCCATCGGGTCCGGGAGGAGGACACAGCGGCGCGCATATAACTGTCGAAGAATCAACACGCGAGCGTGTCAAAGAAAACATCCGTAACCGAGTTTATATTGTCGAGCTTGTCACGCTCCCTCTTTTTTTTTTTTTTTTTTTTTTTCTCTCTCTCATTCGTTTGACTTTTATCCGCCGTTTTTTCGCTTTGCGCGGACACGTGGAAATTCACCGGCTGGGTTTTTTTTTTTTTTTTTTTTTTTCCGCTGCACATGGCGTATCGCGCGCAACCGTGAAATAAAAGAATGAGAAAAGAAAATATATACAAGAGAGACAGACGCACGCAGATATACATGTATATTATAGACACGCAAGGGGTTGGCGTGTATATATATACATAATGGGATACACGCATAGAGAGGGAGAAAAGTAGAAAGGAATGAGCCAGGATGGCAGGGGACGCGAAATTGGCGGGGCAGCCTCTCTCTCTCTCTCTCTCGCCCGACTTTAATTTACAAAATCGACCGCGTGATTTCGGGCCCTCAACCCTTTTCTTTAAAACCTTTTTTTTCCTCTCTCTCATCTCCCTCCCTCCCGAGCGCAGGGGACGCGAATCGAATCGAAGCCTCATCCGATCCGCTCTCGCGGCGACTCACCCTTTTCTTCCTCTCCTTTCTCCTGTTTTCTTTTGATTTTCGTCGATAATGCCTGATCCTGTTTTTCTATACAAGCCCACCAATACGCACACCGTCGCTCCTTTTCATCCGCCGTTTCTTCTCTCTCTCTCTCTCTCTCTCACTTTTTTTCTCCTTTTCACCGTTATAATCCACGTATGTGCACACACGCCCAGTAAAAGATATCGGTTAATAGTCCGCTGCAACGAAGAACAAAAATGTCGTCACATTGTACACGTATCGGTGCTCGTTATACCGATAAAGGCCAATAATAATACTGAAAATTATTATATACATAGGTACGTGAGCGAAACATGAGCCAGACCACCTGTATTGTAATATTTGTTTAGCGCCTAGTGGACAAATATCGCGACGCGAGTGAGTATATAATCCGTATACGTGTATCGGTGGGCGTTAAATCATGCACTTACCTCGGGAAAATTGTAATTAGTTTCGGGAGTAAATCTCCCTCGCGTCGCTTTTTGGCTCGCGATCGGACCAATTGCCGCAAAAGTGTATATATACATTTCTTTCTTTGGGCGCTTGATACAGAGAAAAATAAGGGTGGAAAAACAAAATAAACAAACGCTCGCTTTTATCTCGAAAATTTATACATATAGTATAATATGTACGCACAGCACGTGTTAAGTATAATCCTCGATGCATATGTATACGTATACGCGACTGAATTCAATCGATTGGATGTAGGATGTATATAGGTATGCAGATATATACGTGACTCTATTTTTCTGTACGTTCGCTGGCATCGTTTTTTTCTTCTCCCCGTGCGTGTGTAACGTGTCACAAGAAAGACAGCTTTTAATGTCACATATAGGCAAGGCAGGTAGTGGGTCTCTGTTTCTTTTCGCATCGCGTCCCCTTCTCTCTCCTTCTTTTTTTTTTTTTTTTTTTTTTTTGCAACAAATGATCTCGAGGGCACTAGGTATATATACTCTGCTCGGTGCGCGTTGATGAAAGATCGCAGGCTGAGAAATGGCGTGTCGATGATATGACACTCGAATTTCCCGACCGGGGATAATTATACATGTGGTATAATTGCATTTTCCTGATTTTTAATTGACGCTTCATTTCTCGCCCTCCATATTTTTTTATTTGTTTTATTCGTTTTATTTGTATAAAAAAAAAAAAAAAAAAAGGATAATGATGCGCTTCGAAGCTGCATATTACGTCCAAAGCTTTCTCGAACGAAGGGCGTACCTGTGTACAACTCGATTACAATGATAATTAAGATAACGGAGATGTATACCACGTGAACGTGTGACAACTGAGAGAAAAAAAAATAAAGGTAGAGGCCCATACACATTATGTGCGCGAAGAAATCGGGTGCACTCGTGGTGTCGCTTTTTTACGTCCTCTCTCTCTCTCTCCACCTCTGGGGGATACGAGCTACCTGCTGCCGTTGTGACGTGTAACGTGCATCCACACACACACACACGTATGTGTATCGATGGAGGTACACGCGGGACCGGGGGTATAATATATTGTGTGCGATTGAATTAGCGGATCATTTGAATTTAAGATCCGGGTCCTTTTGTCACTCGTGTATATGTATGTGTACACGTGTATCGATTCCGATATCGATGGGTGCAGTCGCGCTTGGCTGCCGGAAATTTTTTTTTTTTTTTGCGCGCACTCGTGTTAGCTCTGCTCGTCGACTCTACGAGTGCGTGTAATCCATCATACCGCTCGGAGACTCTCGGGTCTTGGTACATGTGTGCATATAGTATAGATTCAGATGCAAGAATACGATAATATTCTTCGAGTGTACTCGTTGAACGACATTGAGCACCAGACTAAAGTTTTGTTTAATGTTTCATCAGAGTTGTTGAGATTCTTTTTTTTTTTTTTTTTTTTTTTTTGGTGGAGTTGAAAAAAGGTAATTACAAAATTCCAAGTACATGCAACAAAGTCGTGCACAACCGCTTCATTTGTGCGATGTAGATATTGCAAAGCGCGGCAATTATTTCACAATTAGTGTATCATCAATGTACGTCTCGTGTCTCGTTTCGGAACTGCGGATACGATCATTACTCGAAGCAGTCGTTAGCATTTTTTTTTTTTTTCTTATCAACCGGCTGCACTCGTATCAGCCTGATTGAACTTTGCTGGAATCGTCGAAAACTGTTCTCGAAATAATCTTTCTATATATAAATATCGACGCGTTAAAAGATGCATAATCTCGAGTGGTGGCAATTAAAAAAAAAAAAAAAAAAAACTTTATCGTCCGAGAAACTATCTCGAACCGATCGAACTTGACCGAAACGCAGAACAAAAAAAAAAAAAAAACGCATTATCGGCGTACCGAAGAGGAACACGAGGTGTATAGGTACATTAACATTAAGTATACGTGTATAACGCGTACGCTCGGTAATAAAGAGAATTAAAGCGGGGGCATATATACATATATATATCCTTTGTACGCGCCGATCGTGACTCCGCGTTTACAATTGTTCCCGCGGATATTGGATACAGATAGCGCTAGCGACGTGTATATATATACACACACCAGGTGGCCACCATCAGCTCCGATGGTCTCTTCGGCGTGGGGTGATTGTTCCCCGCATATACACGCTCGTTTGTCTTTATTGTTGCCGTTTTTTGTGCACCCGAGGAACTTTATTGGAGATCGGTATTCTATAATGTGTATAATACGGTTCCCTTGTTGATCGGGAACTAATTTGCGATCGGGATTGGAAAAAAATAATGGAAATCCATAACGATTAAAATGCGACGGGGACAAACATTTTGATTTCGGCGGGGATCGGCATGCGCGTGATTGTTAATCTAGATCCATGGGATAAGACCGATCCAACATCAGTCCCGACAACAGCTCAAAGGGACAAACCGGCCGTGTTGCAGGAGAGGATGCGTATTGTGTACGGTCCCATTGTGCTCGCGGGAGCTTCTGAGACTGCCGATCGCGGCTCGTGACGTTGCCGATCCTTCGCCTAATAACATCTCAGTGGGTGCCTCACTCTCCCTCTCGGAGTGAGCTCGCACTTTGGCCGAGGGGCCACTGGTGTTGTGTATACATGTATTTGTACAAATGTGTACACGGTACGGTCGACCGACCCTCGCAGCTTCTGTTGACGCACACGCGTATACAACGTATGGGTGGCGCTTTTCCGGGTAAATTTTCAGAGACACTCGGGCGTCTTTTCTCATTACGTATACACGGACGAGCGCGCCTAAGCGATTTATCTTGTCCGCGGAGGAAGCTATACGACAATGGAAGTTGGTTCCTCTACAGCACAGCGGACGCGATACACGCGTTTTATTGTACTTGCCTCGTTATTTTGCCGAGTTGTTCTTGTTCCGGTCCCTCCCCCCAATAAACTTTATATACGTACGTATATTTTTTTTTTTTTTTTTTTGTGTAAATAGTATGTATTACCGAAATCGATATTGCGGCGGACTGGTCTCTTCTTCTTTTACTCCAATGGCTCTGTTTCGGGTCGTCCGAGTCAGCGAGTTTTTGCGAGAGCTCCTTTCGCGCGGGTAGGAAAACTTTTCGGACCAAAAGACGCCAATGGTGCTGATAGATGCGTCGACAAACAATAGGTAAAGAGATGATCTCGTACGGTGTGTAACTTTTGGCCTCGGGTCTCCCGCGACTAGTACAAAATCCACTCTGCCGCACCTATCGGGGGATTTACTTTCAAAGGGGCGATCTCTTTCGTGCGCGTCCCCGGAGGTTATCCGAAAAATGTCGAGCCTCGATCTTATCCGCGTCTCAAACGTGTATGTACATGGAAAACCAGAGGGTGGGAGGGGTTATTGGGGTATTGTGGGGCGCATGAAAGGGACTCCCTTCGAAAGAGTCCGCGTGTGAATCAGCAGTAATGGGAATAATGCAAAACTGACCCGCGCTCCAAGCCAAGCAGGGAACAATGGGACGAGAAAAGTAGAAAAAAAAAAAAAAAAAAAAAAAAAAAAAAAAAAAAAAAAAAAAAAAAAAAAAAAAAAAA
>NW_019384242.1:4993884-5006533 GCF_000648655.2 Copidosoma floridanum | reverse complement strand
GGTCGAATGATGCGATACGAAACTTGAGCCCTCTTTTTATAGGCTTGCTTGAAACTCTCCCCTCTCTACAACTGTTCAGTCGGCAACACTCCCCTCACATCTACCTTACTTCCTAGCCCATTCTCGAGCGTATAAAAAGGGGGCGCATTACCATCTGCGAACATTGAATCGAGTGCTCGTCGAGCGCGCGTCGAGTGTGGACGTATCCCCCCCTAGCGTGGCGAGTGTTCCGGTGTTTCCGAGCGCGAGCGTCGCAAGCGCACCAGGCTTAAATGCCGTTGTGGCAGCATCAATAGTAAATAATAGTGAAAATATCATCTCCATATCGCTCCCCATGAAGGACGAAGCGCATGGAAGCGCGAAAGTACTAACCAGAAGGACATTGAAGAGACACTCAACCAGCAAAATGGAAGACAAATCCAACTCGAAACACCATGTTAAAACTCAAAACAGATTCAACCTACTCTCTGACAACGAAAACGAAGACATGGATGCCAACTCCTCTAGCGATGAGAGCACCAGAAACCAAACCAACGACAAAGAAAAAGAAAAAAAAATTCCAAGGGTAACAACACCAAACAAAATAATAAAAGAAACAAAACATCAAAAAAAAGACAGAGTCCCACCAATAGTGGTCACCACACAAGTCAACAACTTTAGCGGATTCATCAAAGCAATAAGAGATCTAGCCAACGGCGAAGCCATTTTCCAACATACCAAGGACGGCTTAAAAATCTTCCTTGAGAGCAAGGCAAGCTATAACCTGATTCAGGCGACACTAAAAGAAAAAAACTACTCGTACTACACGTACACAAACGAAAGTGAAAAAATCAAACACTTAGTAATCAAGGGCCTTCCTAGCATGGATACTAAAGAAATCCAAGACGACCTAAATAACAAAGGTTATGGCTGCACAAGAATAGCCATGATGAAGCAGAAAGCGCCGCCACCATATATAGCTCCACTATACATGGCCTCTTTCTACGGAGGTACCGACATCAGCGAAGTAAAACGAATAAAGCACATCTGCTACACAAGAGTGTACTGGGAAAAATACAAAAATTCCAAAGGAGCGACCCAGTGCCATCGCTGCCAAAGGTTTGGCCACGGCTCTCAAAACTGTAACAATCCTCCTAGATGTGTAAAATGCGACCAAAAGCACATAACAGCCGAATGCAAGAAAGACAAAGAAACAAAACCTCATTGTGTTAACTGTGGAGAAGAACATCGAGCTAATAGTAGGTTATGTAAAGTGTATCAAGACAGGATTACGACAATTAAAAACAACAGGAATAAGCAAAGAACACAAAATACAACAAAAAAGGCCCCCGAGCCACCCAGCAACAACCACATTAATTTTCCTACATTGGCCGGAAAAACCGCAACCACACATACAGCCTGGAACAAACAAACAGAAATTGATGTCGAAACAATACAGGAACTTTCTTCAGATCTTGATAAAATCCTAAGACTCATAAAAGCAGTGCAAAATCTCAAACAACGCTTTAACCTAGACGCTATGACCGTAGCCATCGAAAAATTCACATCTGATGCAGAACAGCTGCATAACACCTTACAGCATGAACATGAAAAGTAAAAATTTTTCCATAAATCGAATTACCATATCACATTGGAACGCAAATAGCATCCAAGAAAAACTCACTGAGCTCAAAGAATTCATTCAAGATCACGAAATAGACATTATGATAGTGAGTGAAACAAAGTTCAACCGAAATGAAAAGAAAGCGTCAACCTGCAGCATACCAGGATATGACATATACCGCAAAGACAGGACGAGCACCACAACCGGAGGCGGAGTCATGATATGCGTCAAAAAGGACATCAACGTAACCGAGGTACCCATAAATACACTCAACCTGGAAGCTGTGGGAGTGCAGCTAGACAATCGTACAGTGATTGTGGCTGCCTACCTGCCACCAAAATCCAAACTCCTGGAAGACGAACTCGATCAAATCTTCAGGCTGTCCTCATCGGTCATCATCGCCGGCGACTTCAACTGTAAACATGCAGACTGGAACTGCGAAAGGTCCAATCCAAACGGAAACAAGCTCCAGGACTACATCATCAAAAATTCGTACGTATTACTGTTCCCCGATGGTCACACACACTTTCCTGATAATGATTACTTGCCTAGCACGATAGATCTAACGCTAATTAAAACCGAAAATTTTTCATATGATATAGAAGTCCTTAACGAACTTAACTCTAACCATCTACCGGTGCTGGTCAATATAAATTTCAAAGTCAAATATAGTAAAACAAAATCGAGTTATCTAAATTATAAAAAAGCTGATTGGCGAAAATTTCGTGAATTATTAAGTAATAGCATTAACTTAAATTGTAAACCAGCGAGCATAGAGGATATCGATATGTGCGTCAAAAAGCTAACAGATGACGTCAAGTGGGCCATGGAGAAGTCGATACCCAGAAATTATGAAAATTTTAATGTAAATAACATAGATCCAGAAACGAAAAATCTAATTAAACAAAGAAATAGTTTAAGAAAACAATTCAATAAGGCCAAAAACTTAGACGAAAAAAAACAAATTAAATATTCTAGAAATCAACTTGCAAAGCTTATTACTGAAAAAATTAAAAATAGAAATAATAAAAACTGGGATAATAAACTAACAACACTCAAAGTCCAAGACAACACACTATGGAAAATGACAAAATATTTTACAAAAAAAAGAGATTCAAAAATTCCACCACTTCATGGCCCACAAGGACTAGTCTTCAGCTCCCAAGGGAAAGCGGATGTACTCGCGCGGCAATTCGAAAGGGTACATCACCTAACCGATCACTTCGGCACAGAAAACTTCGATGATTTTGTCAAAAATAACGTAACCAACATTGTAAATAGCGACGTAGATACCGACACCATAGAGCTTGTCTCCTACGGTGAAATAATTAAAGCTATCAAAAATACAAGACCAAAAAAGGCCCCAGGAGAGGACGGGATCCAAAATATAATATTAAAAAACTTTCCTCGCAAAGCAATCGTGTGTCTAATATATATTTTTAATAGCTGTCTTAAACATTCATATTTTCCGAAAGCGTGGAAAAATGCTAACATATTGGCCTTTCCTAAACCTGGAAAAGAAAAAAATTTTCCCCAAAATTACAGGCCTATTAGCCTCCTGTGCACTCACAGCAAAATCTTTGAAACAATAATACTAAATAGAATTCGTAGCTTTGAAGCAAAAAATAAAAACATAATAAAAGAACAATTTGGATTCAAACACCATCATAGTACAATACAACAACTCGCTAGAATTACAAATGAAATCTCAACAAATTATAATCTAAACAGATCAACTGCCATGCTCCTTTTAGATATCGAAAAAGCTTTTGACACCGTGTGGCATGAAGGTTTGATATTCAAACTTAACAAGGTCGGCATACCATTATGTATAAATAAAGTTCTTTATTCGTATCTTAAAAATCGCACCTTTACAGTCTCAGTCAAAAATCATAATTCTAGTTTACAAAACATACATGCTGGAGTCCCACAGGGGTCTATCCTAGGACCAATACTCTTTTTATATTACATTAATAACATACCGAAGCATACAAATACAAGCCTAGCATTATTTGCAGATGATACAGCGATCCTGGCCTCCTCCTGGTCAAAAAAGAAAGCAATTGAATATATACAAAGGCATATAACCATTATGCGTAAATACTTCGAAAAATGGAAAATAAAAATTAACGATAAAAAAACCGAACTAATTATATTCAGCAAACGCAAAGATAAGCCATGCGATAAAAATGCTTACATAGACATGAATGGAACTAAAATCAAACCTACCACGCAAGTGAAATACCTAGGAGTAACACTAGACAAGGGTCTTACATATACAAAACATATCCAAAATATCCGAAAAAAAGGACAAGCAGCATCAGCGCTCTTACACAACCTACTTAATAGGAAAAGCAAAATGTCAATTAAAAATAAGTTATTAATTTACAAAGTGATTATACGACCTGTGCTATTGTACGCCTCACCGGTGTGGAGCAATACTTGTGAAAGCAACTATTATAAACTAGAAATAATCCAAAACAAAATACTAAGGAAAATAATTAATGCCGAACCCAGAACTAGCAATAAAAAAATTAGGAATCAACTCAGAATAAAGACAATCAAAGAAATAGTACTTGATCACACCAATAAATTTTACAAATATCAGTTGCACAAGGCAGACGCCCTCGCAGACTTTAAATTTTATAACAAAGAAAATGCACCATTTAAAATTAAACACAAACTACCCTACCATTTGCTGCGCAGTGACCATCAGGAGCAGCAATACGCTAGTCAGTAAGTTCTCTTGTTACCTAGTTTTAAGCTCTAGTAAGTAAGGCCAAACAAAATTAATGTGTTTTTTACCAAATCCTTTTTCACAAAACCCACAAACCATAATAAGTAACATTCATATATCGTTCATAATTCATAAAATCAAAAACAAAGTATTAACTTAGAGTAAAAGCGCCAACAGCTGAACCTAAAACTAACACAAAAATTACAATACAGCATACTAATCACCAAGTGAAATTATGTATATACTCTGTAATCAAAAGTAATAAATAAAGAGATTTTTAAAAGTAAAAAAATATACCGACCACAGGAGGAAAAGAAGAAAAAAAAAAGGAGATGGGCGACAAGAAAGAAAGAGATGTTTCACGCGTGTCGGAGGTGATGCGGAGGAACGCTTTGTATTAGCGCTCGGTAAAATCGGCGCTACGCGTCTACACATGTACCCTTTATCTTTTCGACTGAAGTTGTATTTTTCGTATAGAGTCGGCTTAATGAAAAAATATTATGTTGGTGCTTGTTCCGCTGCCCGAAAATAATGGATCTCTCCCTCTCGCGCACTTTAATCAAGAGCCACGCTTGAGGGGGAAGGACTCTGGCATCGAAGTTAATGATCGACAAGCGCATGGTGCGGGTTCATGTTCGGCTCTGGGACACAAAGGTGCACCTAAATATATAGTACTGCGGGAAAAAAAAAAAAAAAATACTCGTTGGGAAGGACAGCGCGAATGAAAAGCTCACAGTGGTTATATACACGATGCGAAGGATAATAGGTGTGCCGGTCACCGTATACTATGGTACGTAAGTATACTCATGCGGAGGAAGAAATCGAAAAGAGGCCTGAGAGAGTTTGGTGGTTTGCGATTTGCGAGGACATTGACTGCATGTTGTGTACATAGAGTGGGTGTACGCCGATGAACCAATCGAGCGAATTTTACGAGGATTCGGTGAGGGAGAGCGTTTTTGGCGATTGTTGGGGCGGCGGTGTAAGTACCTACAAGTTTCGAGGGCAAGTTTCACGGCTTGGGCCGGTAGATGAGCCCCTAATAAGATTCCTTCGAGCGAGTGCCCGGTATATATATATACCTACTTCTGAAGAGCTTTCCATGCTATGGTTCTCTTTTATGGGGATGAAAATTACAGTGTATACTCAAATGAACATCCACCAGGATACATCGGAATCCGTGCATACTTCCGATATTATGAAAGATCGATTGTCACATGGTTGGTTTGGCTGTGTTTAAAAAAAAAAAAGCCATTGCGTTGACTAGCAGTAATATATATTCGATATTTTATAACAATTTAATCATGACCTCGAAACAAATTAACGGATAATTGTATTTTAATTCAAGTTTATGTTGAACATGATTCACGTGATGGGAGGAGGATGAAAAAAATCGTGTAGGGACCATGTAAATTGACAAAAACGAAAAGGTGAGAAAAATTTTTCGAATAGCAGGGTCTGGTCGTCAAATAATAACAGGATAGTAGTTTAAATAGTGCAAAGGCCCTTGAAAATAACTAGCTCTTCGAGAAAGAAAAAAAAATAATGCCACATCCACGCTTCTTTGTCATTGGCCGGATGGAAAAAAAAAAAAAAGAAACAAACGAAAAAGCAGATTCTACCAAGCTTTCCTGCGACAAACGTAAAAATAACGAGCACGACAGGAGTGCGTAACACAGGGTGGAGGGGGGGGGGAGGAGTGGAAAGAAAGAAAATAAAATAAAAGAATTACAGTGGCATATTCCCGCGAGTCAACAATCGCATTCTTCCCGTGGCTAATCTCTGCCCCTCCCATTTCTGGCAATGGTCTCTCGAAAAATCGTTTGCTCTCTCTCGTTCTTGTACGTTTCTCTCCCGTGAATAGCCAAACGAGAGCAAGGTGCTGGACATACGCAGCAACCCCGGTTGGTACACACACATACATCGCCCGTTTAATAAGAAAGACCGAGCTACGTCACCTCCGTTGTTCGCGTTATTTGTATGCAGCAGCTGTTACCGTTTTCTCGAAGCACCTCTCTCTCTCTCTCCTCTCGTTTTTAATTTCAAAAGGACATCGAAGACGAATCGAAGCCCGTATAGTATGTACGTGCAGCTATAAGCCCGAAAAGGTGAGCTCTCCTGTTCTCCCTTACAGCTCGACTGGACCCCTATTATTATTATTATTACTGTTCGCCCGAGCATCGGATGGCTTTCATCCATTGGCCTCTGCGACACGAGGTACAATGGATTTAATCATATCCATCAAGCCGAGGGAGGTCGTGCTCTACATTTGGCTCTTTCGTATAGGGGACGCGACGGTACTGCTTGTACTATAGCATTTGTTGCGCTTTGGTAAGTATGTGACGTTATTTTTATTTTGTTTTCAAAATTTTCTTTTTTTTTTTTCTACATTTCAAAAGGGTTGACGGAGAGTTACATCTGTGGGGTTTTTTTTGTTGATTTTGGAAGGATATTTGATCGATCGTATCTAAAGGGGGATGGTGGGAGAATGAATGATTATTATTATTATTTTTTTTTCACATGATTAATACTTAGTATTTATTTTTCAATTTCTCCGTGTACATTACAATATTTATAGAATATTTGTTTTCGCTTGGACTATCATGATAATTCTATTACTGGTAGAGCTATTTTAATCAACTGGTTTTTCTTTCTTCCTTTCTTTTTCTTTTTTTTTTTTTTTTTTTTTTTTTTTTTTTTTTGCGCGCACTCGTGTTAGCTCTGCTCGTCGACTCTACGAGTGCGTGTAANTTTTTTTTTTTTTTTTTTTTTTTTTTTTTTTTTTTGCCTCTCGAACAATTGTAAACTACTTATGTGCCACGGGAAAGGAAAACGGAATGAAGAATAACCACCCCAACAGTGTGTGTTGCAAAAAAGGGAAAAATGCGCGCGTCGGTACAACTTCCGTGTCTCGGCTCCATCGCTCTTCCACCGCGACTTTCCCCAGCCCCCCACCTTTTTTTTTTTTTTTTTTTTTTTTTTGCTCAAACACTCGCAAGCCTCTCCCACGGGATCGAATGTTTTCTCCCCTCCCCCGCACGAGTTACCCGTACACACGAGCGACAACCCCCCTACGACCGAGTGCACGTAATACTCGCTCGCTTAAGGAATGAATCACTTTCCAGGGACATTAACTCGCGCTCCGTCCCTCGCGTGATTTGCGTGCGATAGACTGCTAGTTGTTTCAAGATCGGGGGAGGGTTGTGCATCCGACCCTTTGGTCAAATGCTTTTTCTTCGGATCGAGGTTGCATCCTCGGGTGGACCGACCGAGTCGACTGGAGATCGGTAGGAGACTGAAGATCGTGTACGACAACCTCAACTATTTAAAGATACAATCGTTCAATTTTCGATCTCCCAACCCTTTACCCTTCGATTCAACAGATAACCATTCACTCTTGCAATTTTTATCCCAATCATTCTCTGTATCCACGAGTACATCTCCCAACATCCGAATATCAACAGCAGCGACACGAAAAGTCCACAATAGCAGTACCTATAGGTACACGTAGCTTTCGACGACACAGGATAAACAAGGGGCAAAGCAAACACGGATCGCAGGAGGCGTCGTACACACACCGCATCACAGAAACACACTCGCGACGATTTTTTTTTTTTTTTTTTTTTACCCACTGTACGCGTATATATGGTCTATTGCGGTATAACAAAGAGTGCATAGGTACGTGTATAAGAGGCAGTGGGTGTACTCGCGTATCGTATGGGTTAAGCGCGTATACGGTGGAATGCGCGCTGCGTATCGACAGGTGATACCATTTCGGAACACCGATGGAGCCATGTGGGAAGGACTCGAGAGATATGCTCCCTTTCCAGGGTATATGACACCACCGCGGAGTGAGTTATTGCGTGGAATGGAATCTCTCTTCTTTCATCCCATCGTATGCGTAGATGCGAGCGCTCGTAGTGGGAGGCCTCGGAGCATATATAGGGCCACGGGTTGCGCGCCGAGAGTGAATAAGAGCGCGGCTAATTTGCATATACCGACCACGAACAGAGAGTGCTCGTCGAGCGCGCGTCGAGTGTGGACGTATCCCCCCCTAGCGTGGCGAGTGTTCCGGTGTTTCCGAGCGCGAGCGTCGCAAGCGCACCAGGCTTAAATGCCGTTGTGGCAGCATCAATAGTAAATAATAGTGAAAATATCATCTCCATATCGCTCCCCATGAAGGACGAAGCGCATGGAAGCGCGAAAGTACTAACCAGAAGGACATTGAAGAGACACTCAACCAGCAAAATGGAAGACAAATCCAACTCGAAACACCATGTTAAAACTCAAAACAGATTCAACCTACTCTCTGACAACGAAAACGAAGACATGGATGCCAACTCCTCTAGCGATGAGAGCACCAGAAACCAAACCAACGACAAAGAAAAAGAAAAAAAAATTCCAAGGGTAACAACACCAAACAAAATAATAAAAGAAACAAAACATCAAAAAAAAGACAGAGTCCCACCAATAGTGGTCACCACACAAGTCAACAACTTTAGCGGATTCATCAAAGCAATAAGAGATCTAGCCAACGGCGAAGCCATTTTCCAACATACCAAGGACGGCTTAAAAATCTTCCTTGAGAGCAAGGCAAGCTATAACCTGATTCAGGCGACACTAAAAGAAAAAAACTACTCGTACTACACGTACACAAACGAAAGTGAAAAAATCAAACACTTAGTAATCAAGGGCCTTCCTAGCATGGATACTAAAGAAATCCAAGACGACCTAAATAACAAAGGTTATGGCTGCACAAGAATAGCCATGATGAAGCAGAAAGCGCCGCCACCATATATAGCTCCACTATACATGGCCTCTTTCTACGGAGGTACCGACATCAGCGAAGTAAAACGAATAAAGCACATCTGCTACACAAGAGTGTACTGGGAAAAATACAAAAATTCCAAAGGAGCGACCCAGTGCCATCGCTGCCAAAGGTTTGGCCACGGCTCTCAAAACTGTAACAATCCTCCTAGATGTGTAAAATGCGACCAAAAGCACATAACAGCCGAATGCAAGAAAGACAAAGAAACAAAACCTCATTGTGTTAACTGTGGAGAAGAACATCGAGCTAATAGTAGGTTATGTAAAGTGTATCAAGACAGGATTACGACAATTAAAAACAACAGGAATAAGCAAAGAACACAAAATACAACAAAAAAGGCCCCCGAGCCACCCAGCAACAACCACATTAATTTTCCTACATTGGCCGGAAAAACCGCAACCACACATACAGCCTGGAACAAACAAACAGAAATTGATGTCGAAACAATACAGGAACTTTCTTCAGATCTTGATAAAATCCTAAGACTCATAAAAGCAGTGCAAAATCTCAAACAACGCTTTAACCTAGACGCTATGACCGTAGCCATCGAAAAATTCACATCTGATGCAGAACAGCTGCATAACACCTTACAGCATGAACATGAAAAGTAAAAATTTTTCCATAAATCGAATTACCATATCACATTGGAACGCAAATAGCATCCAAGAAAAACTCACTGAGCTCAAAGAATTCATTCAAGATCACGAAATAGACATTATGATAGTGAGTGAAACAAAGTTCAACCGAAATGAAAAGAAAGCGTCAACCTGCAGCATACCAGGATATGACATATACCGCAAAGACAGGACGAGCACCACAACCGGAGGCGGAGTCATGATATGCGTCAAAAAGGACATCAACGTAACCGAGGTACCCATAAATACACTCAACCTGGAAGCTGTGGGAGTGCAGCTAGACAATCGTACAGTGATTGTGGCTGCCTACCTGCCACCAAAATCCAAACTCCTGGAAGACGAACTCGATCAAATCTTCAGGCTGTCCTCATCGGTCATCATCGCCGGCGACTTCAACTGTAAACATGCAGACTGGAACTGCGAAAGGTCCAATCCAAACGGAAACAAGCTCCAGGACTACATCATCAAAAATTCGTACGTATTACTGTTCCCCGATGGTCACACACACTTTCCTGATAATGATTACTTGCCTAGCACGATAGATCTAACGCTAATTAAAACCGAAAATTTTTCATATGATATAGAAGTCCTTAACGAACTTAACTCTAACCATCTACCGGTGCTGGTCAATATAAATTTCAAAGTCAAATATAGTAAAACAAAATCGAGTTATCTAAATTATAAAAAAGCTGATTGGCGAAAATTTCGTGAATTATTAAGTAATAGCATTAACTTAAATTGTAAACCAGCGAGCATAGAGGATATCGATATGTGCGTCAAAAAGCTAACAGATGACGTCAAGTGGGCCATGGAGAAGTCGATACCCAGAAATTATGAAAATTTTAATGTAAATAACATAGATCCAGAAACGAAAAATCTAATTAAACAAAGAAATAGTTTAAGAAAACAATTCAATAAGGCCAAAAACTTAGACGAAAAAAAACAAATTAAATATTCTAGAAATCAACTTGCAAAGCTTATTACTGAAAAAATTAAAAATAGAAATAATAAAAACTGGGATAATAAACTAACAACACTCAAAGTCCAAGACAACACACTATGGAAAATGACAAAATATTTTACAAAAAAAAGAGATTCAAAAATTCCACCACTTCATGGCCCACAAGGACTAGTCTTCAGCTCCCAAGGGAAAGCGGATGTACTCGCGCGGCAATTCGAAAGGGTACATCACCTAACCGATCACTTCGGCACAGAAAACTTCGATGATTTTGTCAAAAATAACGTAACCAACATTGTAAATAGCGACGTAGATACCGACACCATAGAGCTTGTCTCCTACGGTGAAATAATTAAAGCTATCAAAAATACAAGACCAAAAAAGGCCCCAGGAGAGGACGGGATCCAAAATATAATATTAAAAAACTTTCCTCGCAAAGCAATCGTGTGTCTAATATATATTTTTAATAGCTGTCTTAAACATTCATATTTTCCGAAAGCGTGGAAAAATGCTAACATATTGGCCTTTCCTAAACCTGGAAAAGAAAAAAATTTTCCCCAAAATTACAGGCCTATTAGCCTCCTGTGCACTCACAGCAAAATCTTTGAAACAATAATACTAAATAGAATTCGTAGCTTTGAAGCAAAAAATAAAAACATAATAAAAGAACAATTTGGATTCAAACACCATCATAGTACAATACAACAACTCGCTAGAATTACAAATGAAATCTCAACAAATTATAATCTAAACAGATCAACTGCCATGCTCCTTTTAGATATCGAAAAAGCTTTTGACACCGTGTGGCATGAAGGTTTGATATTCAAACTTAACAAGGTCGGCATACCATTATATATAATTAAAGTTCTTTATTCGTATCTTAAAAATCGCACTTTTACAGTCTCAGTCAAAAATCATAATTCTAGTTTACAAAACATACATGCTGGAGTCCCACAGGGGTCTATCCTAGGACCAATACTCTTTTTATATTACATTAATAACATACCGAAGCATACAAATACAAGCCTAGCATTATTTGCAGATGATACAGCGATCCTGGCCTCCTCCTGGTCAAAAAAGAAAGCAATTGAATATATACAAAGGCATATAACCATTATGCGTAAATACTTCGAAAAATGGAAAATAAAAATTAACGATAAAAAAACCGAACTAATTATATTCAGCAAACGCAAAGATAAGCCATGCGATAAAAATGCTTACATAGACATGAATGGAACTAAAATCAAACCTACCACGCAAGTGAAATACCTAGGAGTAACACTAGACAAGGGTCTTACATTTACAAAACATATCCAAAATATCCGAAAAAAAGGACAAGCAGCATCAGCGCTCTTACACAACCTACTTAATAGGAAAAGCAAAATGTCAATTAAAAATAAGTTATTAATTTACAAAGTGATTATACGACCTGTGCTATTGTACGCCTCACCGGTGTGGAGCAATACTTGTGAAAGCAACTATTATAAACTAGAAATAATCCAAAACAAAATACTAAGGAAAATAATTAATGCCGAACCCAGAACTAGCAATAAAAAAATTAGGAATCAACTCAGAATAAAGACAATCAAAGAAATAGTACTTGATCACACCAATAAATTTTACAAATATCAGTTGCACAAGGCAGACGCCCTCGCAGACTTTAAATTTTATAACAAAGAAAATGCACCATTTAAAATTAAACACAAACTACCCTACCATTTGCTGCGCAGTGACCATCAGGAGCAGCAATACGCTAGTCAGTAAGTTCTCTTGTTACCTAGTTTTAAGCTCTAGTAAGTAAGGCCAAACAAAATTAATGTGTTTTTTACCAAATCCTTTTTCACAAAACCCACAAACCATAATAAGTAACATTCATATATCGTTCATAATT
>NW_019384242.1:4971254-4993091 GCF_000648655.2 Copidosoma floridanum | reverse complement strand
AAAAAAAAAAAAAAAAAAAGCGAGGGCACTTGCATACATTATGCAGCGCGGGGCAAATCGGTAATCCATTTGCGTATACGTACATTGACTAAACTCGCATCCGTCAGCGCAAGGGGTGAAAGCCCTTTATATCCCGTTCGATCTCCGATCGGTCACTTTTTTTTTTTTTTTTCTTTCCTTTCTCTCGCTCCTCTGCTGCCATCCAAGAACAGAGCCATGTATAGACGGGCAGCATAAATAAAGAGGGTAGGTATATACATACAAGATTATGTACGCGCGCGAGGCTCGTTTAAATTAAACAGGAGTCACGTGGCCCTCCCCGGCTTCAACAGCGATCGATTCCCCTTTTCTTCTTCCCGTCTCCTCCCTTACTTCCCTTTCGATGCCGGCGCAGTGGTTCTCTCCCCCCCCCAACTTCTCGACTGCGTGCGCCGCTGTTCATGCACTGCCGCGCTCTCTCTTCGATAGTCTTCCTTTTTTTTTTTTTTTTTTTTAATCTCCGCACCAGAGTAGCTGATGGCTCCTTGATTCTCTTCGGAGCGTCTTGATTAGTCGGCTCCTTTTCTAGGGGAAGGGGGCAGCATATTGCTCTTTTTTTTTTTTTTTTTTTTTTTTTTTTTTTTCCTTTTCCATCGTTACGGTAACGAAATGCAAAGGCATGTGTCTCACGTTTTCTGTAAAAAAATTGGTACTGTGGAAATGGAACAAAGGGGAAAAATATTTGAGGTAAGGAAAAAAAAAAAAAAAAAACTTACTCGTCGAAAAAATTCAACGGTTGGAAACCTGTAACATTAGCTTTTTTATATACACGGACTTATATTTAGTGAAATTCCTAAAATACGCGATCAGAGAGACACAAAAGACATAGTCTACACATTCACTCTCTCTCTCATCTCTTTCTGTAAATTCCTTGTGGCGCTACGCGTCAGCTGAAAATTTACACGCTTAAATTATATAATTTACAAACATGTACGCATTGTACAGATGAATATCTGAAAGTAAGTTGCGAAGCATTAAAATTAAATTAACAATCAAGACACACGATCATTTTTCTCTTTATTTTGAAAAAAAAAAAAAAAAAATCAAGTAATTAGCATACGTACCGATTATAATAATAATTATAATGATAATAATGTATTATAAAATTCGCGACATATTCTTGTACAGAAAAATGAACGAAAAAACTTAACAACAACGTCATATTGTTTTATTCCTTTTTTTTTTCCTCATTTATCATCTTATTCTCTAAACGTACGCGCTTATTATTTTTGTATCTTCGTCTGCACAGTTAGAGATTCTTTTTTTTTGAACCTGCGAGTTTCGCACCCACTTATTTTTATGTACAGCCACGTGATTTATATACATGTTTGTCCTTAAGCTACAGCCATCCTTATTTATATGTTTTACGCGAACCTCTTGTTAACAAGACAGCTCGTTCAAAAGGTACAAACGGACAGGGTGTGCGCGTACCGAACAATAAAATCATTTCAACTTTTGTTTGTCTCAGCTGAGAGATATTAAAAGTGAGGATGCATCGTATACGCAATTGATATTATTATTTTACAAAGTGCCTTTGACTCGACCTTACAATATTCGTTGGATGATTTTTTTAACGTGTATTTTTTTTTTTAATATAATTTGTGTGTGCCTGTGTGTGTTTACGACAACAACAACAACAACGAGAAATTCCTGCTTTCGAGGGAAAAGATAATATACATTCTAAGTTAACGTAGAGACATCACTCGATTAAACGTAAAAAAAAAATGAAAATAAAAAAAAACGATTGTAAAATAACGCGTATGGGCCGAGATTCGTTATTACTTTTTTGTTGCATGTTACGGCAAAAAATAATCGTAAAAATCGAATTAGGAACGTAACACCGTCGAGGAAGTTTGAATTTCGCTAGAACTTCCTCCCTAAAAGTATTAAAATAATTTAATTTTCAATTTCAAAATTACAACTAAACGACTCATCTTTTTTTTTGTTTTTCTTTTCCTCTTTTCCTGTTTCGAAACCTTACAGTTTTTATTTTTATTGATTTTTTTTCCTTATTTTTCCTTTTCTTCTCGCATCGAACAAACCATGCCGATCCCTCCACCGACCACGAACCGCAAACAATTCCATCATCCAAATAAAAACTGAGGGTTGCCATGTCATGATGGTTGTAAAGGTACAGCGGGACAAGTGGGTACGAGTGACGGTGTCAACAGCTCACGGCCTGTAATCATCGAAATCACGGTCGTGGTGGTGCTGCTGGTCGTTAAGATGGTGGTGGTGGTTGAGGTTATGGCGCTGTTGCGCCAGCATGGCTCAGAGCTAAGCCGCCCGATCGGAGGGTCAGAGGAGGACGGCGAGCGGCCTGCGGAACTCGTTGCCCAGCGAACCAGGGCCCCCGGCGCTCTGGTAACCGGCGTACTGAGCCGCGGCCATCTGAGCCGGTCCGAGAAGGCCCTGAGGGCTGTAGTAGCTCGAGAGACTAGCCGCGGCAGCCGCAGCAGCGGCGGCGGCAGCACCGGACGGGCTCGAGGTCGCGGACGAGCCGAGCTCGTTGCGATTGCTGTCGGCTGGATGGTTGTTGTTGTTGTTGTTGTTGTTATTGCTGCTGTTGCTGCCCGACGAGCCCTGGCTGCTGCCGCCGTTGGGCTTGGCGACGAGGCTGCCATCTGGCGAGTCAGCGGCCGGCGACCGGCTCAGCGAGCCGCCACCGGTTGGGCTGGACTCGTCGTAGAGCTTGCCGGCCTCGTAGCCGGTCGAGCCCGAGTGCCGGCTGTAGTCGCTGAGTAGGCTCGCGGGCGGTTTCTGCTGTTGCTGCTGGTGGTCCATGTAGAGCTGCTTGGACTGCTCGATGTAGGCCTTGGCCGAGTCCAGGTAGCTGCGGTCCAAGTACGACTTGGGACTCGACTCGAGGTACTTGGGGTCCGAGTACATGGCCGTCATGGCCAGGGTCGACGGTGGCATGTACGCCGCCCGGTACTTGTCGGCCTCCATCGAGTACTTCATCGCGTCCATCGAGCTGACCACCTGTTGACAATCAGAAAGCGCCAGACGCGCGATTTCGTTATAACTCTACATTGATCTTGTTTCCGTCATTGATTGCGTGCTGCCGCGTATTGAAACGTTTTTTGGGCTTTGGATGGATGAAAAATACGCGATGTATATAATTTACGAGTTGAAATTTCAAGCGAGTAATAATGTATGGTGATAATTTATGTTTACGATGAGAAAGGAACAAAAAATAAAAAAAAAACAAAAAAAAAAAAACAGGCAAACTCCCGGAATGAAGAAAAACTGTCGTGAAAAATAACGCTGGTGCAAGAAAAAAAAGGGGAAAAAAAACGCCTCTCGAGGTGACAATTTATGCCTATACACCTCTCTTTCGGATGCTGTCGCGCCAAATTTATGTACATATTATGCCTAGAGGGCATCATCTTCCCCACCGCGACTAGACTCCCATACGTAGAAGCCTCTCTCTCTCTCTCGCGCAGGCATGTATGTGGTCGTGCTGCACCTGTAACGAACCTTTCACACCTGCCCGCGCTCTCGTGTTGCGAAACGTTAAGGCGTCGCTAAGTCACTTTTTATCGAGTTTTTATTTAAATTTCTCCGGCACCCGACTCTGGCTTTTCGTGCGATTGGAGGCAGAAAGTGATGAAAAAAAGGGCACATACGATAAACTCGTGTGCTTTTTTTTACTGTCGATACAACACGAAAATTACCTAATCCCACACGAGATAGCAACCACTAGAGCTGCATGACTAGAGATGATCATTAATATAAAGTACTTGCGTGCACTATTTCGATGAATAATAAATACCAATTTAGCGGGACCGAGTTGGAAGGATGAAAAAGTATAATACCGGCAACGTAAGAACAAACACCGAGGATTCACAATAGGGGCAGTGCTTATCACCCCCTGAAAATCTCAATCCCGTATTATCAGCGACGATCGGATAAAGTACAGAAAGAAGAAGAAAAAAATGCTACTTCCGTTCCACGGAGTTTTCGAGCGAGTCGTTAATTGTCCGTCTCGTTATAAATTTCCTCTCCTTTCCGTCTTGTATGGATATACGGTATACACATAAGGATGACCCGACACGCCCCCTTTGAGTACTGCTACCGATCGCTTTTTTGCGTCATATGCGCTCGTCTATACGCTGTACGCGAAACCGAAGGTCGGTAGGTTTAGCGTCCTCCGAGATCCTTTGGGCCTACTATTTTTTCTCTTCCTCTACACCAATCCGATTTTATTTTATTTTTTTAACGCGTAACGGTAGGTGTATATAATATATGCCGGGGGCAGGCGGGCTCCGCTCGGTGATTCACGAGGTGATATTTTTGCGTCGAATTGTTACTATATACGGGGCGCGACGTCTCGAAAATTAACATTCCGCGTGATAACAGTCGTGGATACGTTTTTTGCTGGTAAAATAATAAAATACAAGGGACAGTCGACAAAAGGCCTCGGGGGCGAGAGGCTTTTCTCCGCTCGCAAACAGCGTCGTAAATTTCTTGGCCGCTGCGCTGAGGAGGTTGAAAAAACGAAGAAAAAAAACTCTTTGAGGCTGAATAAGAAGAACAGAAGCTCCACGAAAAAGAGAGAGAGAGAGAGAGAGAGGTATGGGGTGGGCGTGAATTCTCGATATTCCGCGATATTCGCGGGGCGTCGGGGGAAAAAAGAGACGGAGTGGCAAGGATGGATAGACACGGGAGGGAATAGAGGATCGGGGCCCTTTGTCGGATCGTTAAGCGGCTTTGTTGCGATGATTTACACTCGCGAGCGCTCGCTCTGGGCCTTACACGTGCGGGTGCTAGTTTGTGTACGTGTGTGTGGGGATGGGGGCATGTTTCTTTTTTTGATTTGTTGCATTCGATTGATTATTAGTGGATGGAGGTGTATATACATGTGCGAGCGTAGGTTTTGGTCTGACGCTGCTGCTGCTAACTTGGACGTTTTTGATGTTGTACTTGTATTGTGCTTTTATCATTTCAGTTTCTCTATTCAAGCTTTTCTGTCCACGTTATTAATGTAGAAAATTTTCAAAGAAAAACATCCCTCTATATAAAGAGGAAAAAAAATAGTCTTATCCTGCAATGTTTGAAGTGATTCAGAGTTTAATCATTGAGACATATTGACTACAGTTTTAAGTAGATGACTTGTGAAAGAGTACACGGACTATAGATTTTATAGATTTTTCTATATATAATCGATAAAATTCAAGCATCACGAAGCGTAATCAACCCGAAAAATTGTTGTTTTCAACACATAAAGTACCCCTCGTTAGTATTGGAGATGGACATGATTAAAAAAAAATAAATAAAATATAAAAAATCGACCCCCGAATTAATAACTTGATAACACTTTTTTTTGCACGCACATTATAGCCTCGCAAAAAACGGATCGGATACGATTTCCTAATCAAAATTTTCGCAAGCACGCCCATAAATTAGAAATCAAAAGCGGGGACGCGAAAAAAATATTCGAAAAATTCCGATCGAATTCTCTCATGCGCATAATCATGCCACAAATCACGCGTCAAATGATTTAGGCTGATTATTAAAATTCCATAGAACGCATGGCAAAAAAAGGAACCTCTGCCGAGGCGTATTTGCATACACCGAGAGAGACAAAGACACAGGAGCGAAGAAACTTCTCCTTCCTCGAGCCAAAAATACACATCCAATTATCGACGATGTCCTTTAATCGCGTCGGAAAAAAAAAAAAATAAACAAAAAATAAAACAAAAACAATGCGATCGTTTTATATGTTAATCACACAAACACGCGAACAACGAGTCGAAAGAAACGTACCATCTAAGGTATACCTGTTACAGTCTCTTTTTCGGAAACTCCCACGGGAACCCACCCAACTTATACGGAGGAAAAAAGAAAGGGATTAATTACAATCAAAGACACACGATAATTTCGTTGATACGTGACTTTTTTGTTTATAATACACGCGTTGGAAGTTGTCTATATTCCGGAGCCTCCACAACACACGAATCTTTGTCCTCGTCTCTTCTCCTGCCTGTCTCACTCGTTTTATTTTTTCACGCGCATAATTAACCATCGCGCGGCCGAGGCCGCGTACCAGAGTGGACAAAAGAGGGACGCGCGAGTCCCCGGGTATAGTTAGCCGCGCGTCGCGAATCGACGGACCAAACTGCTGCTGTTTTGCATTCGGAGAGGCAGGGCTTTTGTTGGCGTGGCAGCCGTTTCTGTACATAACGCGTGTACGAGAAGTGTTAAGCGAAAGACAGGATAATAAGAGTTGGGTCCGGTGGCTCGTTGCTTCTGTGCCGTAGTTTTAAAAAAGTTACCGCTTTCTTGTGGCTGAGCTTGCCGTTTTAAGGATGACTTGCCGCTAGTGGATATGTGTTTTCGAAAGTGCGCTACGCGTCTCGATGGAAAAAGCTAGTATCTACGTTTCTTGTTTTTTTTTTTTTTTTTGAAAATCAACATTAGTTAATCGCTTCTTTGAACGCGTTCATTGAATTACATTACCAGAACCTGATCGATAAATCACCCAATTTGCAGCAATCGATGATCATCGTATATTTAAATTCAATTTATAAAATAGAAACTCACCTGTGCGGGTGCAGTGAGTCCTGCCGACATAGCCGCCGATTGATGAGCCGCAGCCGCCGCGGCCGCGGCCATGGTCGTGAGCGATCCATAGGCCGCCGGCCCGTAGTACGAGCTCATGTTCGCCTGACCAATCGTCCCCGACATGCCTGCAACAGAGGGGAAAAAAAAGACCGCACTCGTCAGTCCGTCTGTTTTGACAATAGCTCGTATTTACAAAAAAAAAAAAAAAAAAAAAAAATCGTCCCACCCAATATCCTTGCATCGCTCGCGAGTAAGCGGAGGAGGGCAGAGAGATTACAGCCGACCGAAGGCAAAACACGTCGTTCACGGCTCGTTTAAGACGCGAGAGGCGTGATTGGCGCGCGAGATTTATGAGAGCCGGCACTCAGCTGGTCAAAAACGCGCTCACATTTTGCAAGTATACACACACACACACACACACACACACACTCGGGAAATTAGTCTCGGAGGAAATTTATTTTCACTTCGGGACCCTTTGAGCTTCGATTGTACATTACACGCGCGAGCCAAATTCGTATGGACTTTGCTCACGACGATCAACCAACAAACCAAACCCTTCCAATCGAGTCAGTTTTTTGCGATCGACTGAATCAACGAAACACCGCGTACCGATCATTGCCTCAAAATCTGTTTTACAGAGGCTTGGAAAAATAAAAGTCCCATTAGTAATGGCCAAACCCACGGGTGTGATACAAAGGATAAACATATACACACACGGGCGATTTGCAAAACTGTCAGCAGGTAAGTACGTTATATTACCACACGTTTGCGCCTCATTAACTTGAGAAATCACGAGTGCCACGAAAAAAGAAAAAACACACCAGCTACACGACCGAAATGATTGGAGGCTCCCGGTGTGCTTTGATTGCTCTTTAATGGCACGCGCTCGTCAAAACCCAAGTTTCTCCGCGAGAAGAAATACCGCTAGGTCACGCCGAAAAATTCCAACTACAGCGGCTGACGTCTTCTTTTTCCGAACGACGGATGCGTCGTATTGTTTCGTCAACCGTCACGTCGGTGTTTAAAAAACCCACGCAATGTCGCGTTAATCACCGCGTTTCGACAGTCCGATCGCGCGTGCAATGAGATCGACAAAAACCGCCCCCCCCCACTCCGGTATATCCCTTTCGAGGGACTAATTAAACCCGCGTTCGCCCAAACCCATTGGATTTCGGCACCGGGACTTTGTTCTTTGAAATTTTAATTAGTCGCGATCGAGAGAGAAAGGAAAAATAAAGGAGCCTCGCTCCCGAAAATCAGAGGCTCCAATTAGAGCCCGCACAAGGGAGGGAGATCGTTTTAATCACCCCCCGCGCACTTGTTCGCGCCGCAGCGTCCGAAATCTATACCTACGCGCACAATGGGCCGCCATTGTGTACATCCACTCCTCCTACGCTTGGCGATCGATTAGCGCGGCTGTTGCATCTGTCGCGAACCAAGCGCCGACAGATGTCCCGGCCTCGTATGAGCGAGGAGACGTTCCCTCCTTTTTTTGTTGTCACTTTCCCCGACGATGTATCCTTTCGGGCCATTGTTTATGGACTCGCTAAAAATGATCCGCGGCCCATCGACTGAACGAAATGGGGTATAAAAGTGGGCACAGTACAGCGAGTGCGGAGCTATACGAGAATCCCCCCCCCCTCCGCGGGCCACTCAATTACGGGATCTCAAGTGCGTCGCCGGGATGGCGCTGCGCACTTTTTTTCGCTCCTCCACCTCGTGTGTACACTGAGCGGGGAACGAGGGTATTTTTTTTTCTTCATCTCCTTTTGTCCCTGTTGATCTTGATTATCGTCGTGCACGCCGAAGGGGAGCTCTCGCGCTTGTACGTATATAGAGCCGCGTTGGGCAATTAGAGGTGGAATTGATTGGCGCTGAATGGGACACCGAAAGAACGTCCCGAGGCTGTTTTCAAAAATGGGGGGGGGGGGAGCGTATAACTAGGTGTCCCTGGAAATTAGTTGGCCGATGCGAGGGACTCTTTTTTTTTTTTCCTTTCTCTTTATTATTTTTCATGTGTGTCTCCGAGCGAGGTTTTGTGCGGACTCATTGCTTCTGATCAGGTGTTTCGGCGCTAATGGCCAAGCGACTGGATGACGCGTTTTTATTTTTTTAATTGTTAGGTAAACGCAAAGTAATGAGCACCGGGAGTGATGGACGGCATCGGGGCTCGTTACGGTATCCGGGAGCGATTGACGGGCTCCGGTGGGTATTAAAATCAACGCGTTTCAATTAATCCCAAAGATGAATCGTCGCACAGCGGCAATCGGTTGAAAAAGCAAATCAGTACGGTCCACGTGGACCAAAATTGTAATCACAAAACTTGTGCACTACCGGGGGGGGGGAGGGGAACATGTCTCCAGCGAAATAAACTATATACCACCCGTTGGTCGTAAGGAGGTGGAGGAAGCGACGGGTGGATATTAACGAAAAAAATTATTTACGACCGCGCGATAAATCGGCAACTCTCCGGCCCGATTACCGGCTGTGCAAGCAGCGCGCGTAATCTCGCGTGCGCGTAGCTTTGGAGGACGTTGTACCAGCTAACACGCGAGCCTGTCTGCCATAGCTCGTTATTTATTACCCCGGATTTTTTCGAGTCTTTGTTTTCGTCGGCAGGGAAGAGAATAAAATATAATGTACTCACTCGGAATGGCCACGCTGGGGTAGGGCAGGGCGTAAGGGCTGTAGCCCTCTTTGCGGTGGGTCTTGGGCTTCCTTCGCGGCCTGTACTTGTAGTCCGGGTGCTCCTTCATGTGCATCGCTCGCAGTCGCTTGGCCTCGTCGATGAAGGGCAGCTTGTCCTCTTCGGTCAGCCGCTTCCACTCGGCGCCTGTAATCACAACAAAACGGGAAACCAAACTTTATCACTGTCGTAACTCGAGTCGTTGTATTGATTAATTTTTTTTTTTCACAGGACTTATGAATAAAATCAAATAGTTACAACCATAGATAGATCGATATTGTGTTTGATGCAAAATATTTGAAAAATGCCTCAAATTGTTGTACTGAAAAATCTCGGTCCCGATTCGTACATATTTCGCGCAGGTCAACCATTTGTACTTGAAGTACTTTTTTTTTGTTTTTAATTTTCAGTAAGGCAAGTAAGCTACTCCCGTTGTGAGTGTAACTACATAATAGTACTGTCGGCAATACACGTTTCACCGGATGTTTGCACAGCCATACGAAGCGACTCATTTGGCTTTTATACGCGTGAAAGCGGGCAATCCCCATTCACCGCACCAAGTGAACAAACCAGGTGGCTGCACCTACGCTCGAGCAAAAAGGCACACAAATGGCTGGTACATGTATTAGTACTTACATTTGCAAGACTTTCTTTTAAAAATTTTTTACAAAAATGAAAAGTTAATAAAAAAAAGTTTCGAAAGCAGCTCTCGATTGTTTCGGAAATTCTAAAAAGCTTCTCGAAAACGTGTCAACCCCCCTCCCCCTCACTAGAGCTAATTTCAGCGCGATATCGCAACGAATGAACAAACAAGCAAGCAGCTCTTGTCCCAACGAGAGCATAAGTTGGGTACACACGTGTGCAACAATAAAATAGCTCGCGCGCATCGTCCTTTTTTTCCTCTCGTGCCCCTCGCGTACAGTGTACACGCTAGACAAAAGAGGAGAAGAAAAATAATAGGGTGAGGGGGAGGGGCAGGAAGGGGGAGTTGGAAAAAAAAAAAAAAAAAAAAAAAAAAGAGAGAATAAAACGAGGCGCGTCTCGTAAATGCATCCGAACAAAAATACACACACGATGCTGCAGTCCAAGCTGCAGCAAGAAGACGAGGTGGTAGGGGCGGAGAGGGGGAGTCGGGGTAGAACAAAAAGCGAGCGAGGTATATACGGACACAATGCACCCAGTGACACCTCCGCTCGGCACCAGTGACACTCGTAGGTACATTTAACAAACTATGCCCGGTGCTAGCTGCCGAATGGAGAGAGACGGTGGGGCACGATTGTTACGGGGCAAGAATTAATTACCACTTGTTCTGAAGCTGTATACGTACAAAGAACGGATGTGTCGTCGCAAACTACGTGTACCTATTGGTGGAAATTTTCTCGTGTACCCATGGAGACGACGCATCGTATGCTACACCTTGGCCACGTATTATTGGCTCGAAAATTCGCGCGCGCAGCGCTCATCCAGTTACCCATGGATGAAATCGGAGGACGTACCTACACACAAAAGACAGTGGATTAATCTGAAACTATTGTGGCGTCTTACAATGAACGTATTCACCCATGCTGCTGGTGTACGGAATTTACTCCGCGGTAGAGGCAGCTCGTGAATTTTTGATCGGAAGCGAAATAAAATCAAAATGAGGAGGAGCAAAGAAACGAAAGGAGTAGGGCATCGCGTTGCCGGGGCCAGAGTAGTGGAGAACAAAGAGCCCCTTGAAACGAGATCAGCGTGCGACAACCCTCGTTTGACTTGAATTTCCCTCTTTCGGAGGAAGAAGAGCAGTCCCGCTGTCATTTTCATGGTAAGACGATTTCCGGCACGCGCAGAGTCGCGTGGCCTTCGACCGCCGCTGTTGGCGGTGCTCTCTCTTTTTCCTGCACAAGAGAGACACCTCGATCACGTAAATGGTGATAAAAGAGGCGACAGTTGCGCTTGGAGGTCGAGCAACTTCCTCCGCCTGACATAATTATATACTACACGCGTCTCCATCGGGCGGAGGGAAGGAAGGAAGGAAGGTGTTTCTCTCGCTTGTAAGTAAGCGGAGGTATGGCTTTGATCGACGGGCGGTTCCAAGCGCTTAGGATGTTAATCGCCAGCTATGAATATACCGAATGCGATAATATTTTCGGGGCGAGGGTTTTTTTTATTTTCATTCAACAGCCGCTTTGAACGAGGAAAAAAAAACCGTTTTCGTTGGAGCTGTTGCACCCCATATGGCTGAAGCAAGAAAAAAAGTAACTGTGATCCACGCGTTTTGCTTCCGAGTCTGACACTTTGCATTCGAATGACGCGTGCCTCGTGGACTACATAATATTCCATTCCCTCCATGTCCCCATTGTAATTATACCCGCAAATAAATTTACATCCACCCATCTAGTGTCGCATCCCTTTTTGAACAAACTACCCCCCCCCCGCCTCTAATGTCGTTAGGGCTCACCTTGGGCGTCTTAATTCCGTCGTTCGGCTCCTATTGTCTCAGCGATCTCTTTATTCCCTGATCTGTTTGTCTCCGACGCAATTATACACACACTCGTTAACTGCCAAAGTGAACTCGAGTATATAGATGCGGGGAATTGCTATTGCTGTAACCAAAGGAAGGCCAACAGTAACTCGTACGTGGCTGATGGGATTTCGAGACGACCCACAGTCCATACGAGCCGATTAATTGGCACGAGCACTCGCGCAGCTATTGGTTACTGCTGTGGTCCAGCTTTTTGATAATAGTACCACCTACACGAAGTTTATAAGGATATTTCCAATCCTCGACGGTTCTCGCGACGAAAAGCAGGAGAAGAGGGAGGAGGAGCAAATGTTGCGCCCACTCGTTGGCGTCGTCGACGAGCGTGTACGCGTACGAGACAATGGGACTGGCGGGAACGAACGCGGGCGCGCAAGCGCGAGGGGGTCAAGGGAAGCGCTCGGGATTTCGAGTTTCCGCGCGAGACAATATACCCCCCACCGGAGGAGATAATGAAGCCAAGGCTCTGCATCTCCCTCCTTCCGTCTTCTTCGTCTTCTTTTTCGGTGCGCGTATCTCCCCCCCATTGTTTTCCCGAGCCGCTCGTGCTTTTTTGGTCACTTTGCCGCGAGCGCGTTGCTAGGGACAATGCCGAGCGACGTAGAACCGAGCTGTAGCTGGTGTGGGATCTCGTCCCTTTGGACGAATAAATGGCACGTATACAGGCCGTCGTTTGATATCGAGAAAAAAAAAAAAAAAAACAAAAACTAGAGAGACACTCGTTCCAAAACCAATGACTTTGACGATAAATGCACGCGGCAAATGCAAAGAAAAACACGCCATACCTACACGCGAGCAATTATTAAACGAACAATGCCGCAACAATTACGGAACAGGGAGCGAGCTATATACACAGCAGCGTTAAAATTCTTATTACAATCGAAAATTTTTATCGTAAATTCGAGCTCCTGACCTACACAACAGAGGCTCAATGACGAGTGTCGGTTGCGGTGTGTTTGCTGTGTCTATACTATGTACGGATTGTCCGTGACTTTTACTACTGGAGTATAATAATAATAATAATAATTCACCAGTAAAGGATATTGCATAATCCGTGCACCGATCTTGTGCTCAGTCCAAAACTGCAAAAACAACGAGGTTTCGAGCAGTAAATGGAAAAGTATAGTGGGCACTGCCGCCTGTGTCTGACCAAACTCGGATCGTACTACTTACGGATCGTCCGTTGGCAATTGAAACGCGCCGCTGGACAAAAACTAAGCAAGTAACGACGCATTTGAATGAAAAATCCTCAAACAGAACGATCTTCGACTCGGGCAAGCCGTTACAATAATCGTGGAAGAGTTGAGGCGCAAAAACTCGCGGTAATAGCGCGGACGGACAGAGGCCGTCTTTCATGCGCATAAAGCACGAAGTGGGAAAAAAGCGCAAAGTAAAGAAAGAAGTCTACTGAGAAGGAGAAGAAGAAGAAGAAGCGGGGAAACAAGAAAACTCGAGAAGGAAGTCGTGGACACACACACACACACAGGGAGAGAGAAAGAAGAACATTGTCCGGTGGGAAAAAGGTGAGCGTGTGTATACAGCGCAGAGGGTTGCAGGTCCTCTGTCGTGCTAGGGAAAGAAAAACACACCCCAGCGTAAGATGGACGGACAAAGGAAAAAGTCAAGGGAGGTCGGCGAGAGCGAGGATATTTGCCTGGAACAATGGGCCTCCCACCCTCTCATCCGCCAAGAGGGCCCGAACTTTAAAACCATAATGGCCGCTGCCTCTTTTCCCTCGCTCCCCCCGGGAGGAATGGGACAATGGCGTTTATTTAACATCGTTTAAGGGACAAAGGCCTTGTTAATTAATGGGACGGTGGAGAGGAGGTCCGCGGGGGAAAAAGAAAAGAGGAGGACCACGGCTGTGGTGACGCAACGGAGGCGCGGCTGCTGCTGCGCGCTCTTATCGGGCGCCGTTCTCCCTCCCGCTCTTTCTGACCGTCGTTTTTGCCTTTTTGCTCGGGGCGACCCTCCCCCCGGACGAGCTCTCGCCCCTTTGGTCGAAAATACATCGGAAGTTGGTTTTTAATGTATCGGGTTCCTATAGGTTCATTTGTCCATTTGGAAAAGCTCGGGTGGAAATTTTCCAGCTTGCCCCAATCGCGTGGTAAGTTAAAGCTGGGAAGCTCGCGGTTCCACGTTCTACCTTGGAGGGGATGCAGCTATAAAAACCGAAAGCTGGTGAGATCCAGCAAAAGTTTTTGTGGGAAATCGGTAGCGCGAAAAAATAATGGTCCGCGCACAAAAGGACCTAGGAGCCGTATAAGTCATTAGCCTTTTCGCGGAAAGGCACCACCGGCCTCTTTTCCATTTTCCGCGCACAAATGGATATGAAACGCGAAACCCCGGTTCTTTTGTACGTGGCCCATAGGAGCGATCCCCCCGCATAATTACGCGCTCTCGATCCATATATTCGTCCATTTTTCGTTGTGAAGAGAGGGAAGAGTATAGGAAAACGAAGGAGGAATCGACTGAATGGAAAAAGGGGGATAATGGAACGGTCTGCCGGTGACGATAATCAATGGACTTTTACTCCTTTTCCTTTTTTTAATGGGGCTCTATTTTTTTTTCCTTCCGGGAAAACAGTTGTGTGTACTTGGGGTACAATGAGGGCGGAAAAAAATCAGAGGTAAGGTGAGACTTTTTCGCGTGGCCCGAAAATTTCCATTTTTGGATATGTCACGTGATGAAATATGAAGATATTCCTCGGGTGAAAGGGCTCTGCGAATCATCGTCGGGTTACAAGAAACCTAAAGTACCTTTGTAAAAGAATCAAAAGCTCAGATGGTCCTCGTGTGTCTGCAACGAGGCGAATCTTTTTTTCTGAAGCGAGTTTGCTTTTTTAATACATTTTCTGTCTCTCTCTTTGTTCCCCCTCATGGGATCTCCGGGTGGAATAAAAAATAAATTGTTCCCTGTGGTAGAGACACTCTGTTGAATTTCCATTTCGTGAAAAAAGAGACAAAGTTGCTTTTGAGGTACGAGATTACATTGTTTGTATCTCGAACACATTTTAGATCACAGTGATACTCATAGTAAGGAAGATACATGGGAAAGTAGTACTTTGTCAAATATAGCGTGGCAGAGTCACATTGGCAAGTAAGGGTGTAGACGAACCTAATCGATGAGATCCACAACACAGTTAAACCGAGCAAAAGCTGCATTGCGCCAAAATAACCAAAGTCAAAAGCTGTTACCTGCGCCAAAAGTAATTCTTTCATCCAAAACACCACCGTGACAATGGTTCGGAGCATTTCAATCAAGAAAATTACAGTCACAACCAGGAGAAAGAGAATCGCTCGTTGAACAGAAAAAAAAAAAAAGAAAAAAAAGAAGAAAAAATCATCCGCGAAAGCGATCGACGGTGAAAGCAATTCAAACGAGTGAATCCAATATTAGTCGACGCATCGCACAGTAAAACGGAATAAAAGAGATGAGAGAGAAAGAGCCCGTACGTATACGCGTCAGCTCGTGCTCGAGAGCCTGGAAAAAGTATCCTCACGGAGTCGTCGAAAATACTTCATTAGGATGAAAGCTCCACATGCACGGAGTAAGTGCACGATACAACACTACACTCGCCCTCTTCCCTCCTCCATCTCCGCCTACTCTCTCTCTCTCTCTCTCTGGCAACCCCCTGCTTTTACGACCGCCCCTTCCTCCCGCCCTCCCCCGTCCCTTTCTTCGTGCGCACTCACTTTTTTTTCGCCACCGCACACAAACACGCGCTTTCCCTCCCTCTCTCTTCGTTTTGTTCCTTCCCCTCCGTGCGCCCTAGTGCAAGCGTCTTTCGTTCCTACACACACACACACACCCATTGTTTCACCTCCCTTTGTCTCTTTTCATTTTTCGGCGCTGCCTTTCACGTGACTCGGTCCCCTTGTCTCTCCGAACATAAGCGAGCGCGGGGGCCCCCGCGACAAAGCCGCCCATCTCGCGCCTCCTGTACCCCCGAGAAAGGATGATGATGATGATGCGCGAGCGGTGTGTTTTCGCGCATTGTTACTCCCCGGGTTTTCTTTCTTTCTCCTTCCGTCTACGCGTGTGGCTTGGCGGGGGAGGGGGGCACGTCGAGAGTAAATCATCGCGCTAATTGTCCCCCTGTGCACATAGTGTACGGACGTACGGGGTGATTTGGGCCCTCGAAGGTCCATGGATGTTTACAGCGCCGTAAATCACGTCCTTTGGTTTATGGCCCTTGGGCTCCTCGCGCAGTGATGCGTCTCGGTTGGCCTTCGCCTTGATTTTCCCGGACGAAAACAATTGGGTCCATGCACAAATATACAACTGCAGTCGCGACAAGCGGGGCATCGCCGTGTCTATGGGGGTGAGGTTTATTGCGCTTACTGTACTCGGGTACATGCTACATGTATAGGGCCAGATAAGCTTTTTTTGAAAGGTCTATAGCTGACCTCGGGTACACGAGGTGACGTCGATTAAGAATACTCGGGGCCATAAAGTGTAATCCGAGGGGTCGGTCTTTTAATTGGTGCATATACGTGTGCCTCGAGGATCAAGCAAAACTTGTGATTGTTTTTCTTTTTTTTTTTCAAACAAAAAATCAGAAAAAATATTCCATTAAAGTCTGGTCTACTGCTTAGTGGGATTATAAGGTATGACTGATGGATTTGGAGATTCACGTTCCTCTACTGCCTAATTGGTAAACTCAAACGACCACCTACGTGTCGATGGCAAATAAAGCCCACGAAAACGTCTAGCGACCGAGGGTGTGTACACGACGTGTATGTCGATCGATGAGGGGGGCCGCGTTCGTGTGGCGCCGTCGCGTGGGATGCAAGCTGGAGGAGGGCAGGAGGAGGCGGTTGTTGTTGCCTTGTCGCGATGCGGTGGAGGAGGGAACTCGCAATGGCGGATGATACATGTGTCGCTTGTGCGGTGCTTCGAGAGAAAAGGGTCTTTTTTTAATTCTTACCTCTGAATTTTCAAGCGAGCGTTGTTTACTCGAAACGAGGCCGATGAGGGAACATAATTGCGCCACGCGTGTCAATGATCGGAGACAAATCCATCATCGGTATGTCTCTATACAACCACCCTCTACCGAGCGAATTTAAACAGGAAAGGTCTACAGGGGTACACGAAAACACAATAAATACACCGTGGCAGTATTTCGCGCCGACAATGGCCCAACAGCAGCTGAGCGGCGAATTGCGTATGCCCGGCGGGTCGTAGGCTTGTGTACGCACAAGCGCGTGGGCGAGGAGCGTAAAACGAGCGATTCGAGCCTTCCCCACTCTGTTGGCGGTAATAACTATACACCCTCGTTGCCGTACACACATATATTATATAATATGTACGTGTTGCAAGCCATATACATTGTCCTTGTTTGGAGATGAATTAAAAAGCCTGGATGTTGATGTATCAAAGTTTATAATGAATCAACGTTGGTATCGGATGAATCGATGAGCTTATGGTTGTTGCACGTGCGATGGGTGCAGTGGAGAAGAATCCTGCACCGCCTGGAGGCATGGGAGGGTATAGACGGGGAGAGCGATGGAGCAGATCAAAATGTGGATCGATGGTGCGGGACGAGTAAACGTGCACATGCGTGCCCATATATACGGAAGGAGAGAATCAGGTGCCTGTTGTGAGTTTACGTGTGACGTGTGCCTATATGTACACTCGTATACGGCGATCGTTAAATAAGGTTTACGCGATGTACGAATGATTCCGTGAATAATCGTTGGCTACGGCGATCTAGAGAAAAATTGAGATTTCAGCCCCTCGCCATCCGTAGTAACTGGTCCTCTCTCATTTTTTTAACGTCATTTTACTGGTTCCATGCAGATTCAAAGGTTCCATTATTCAAATATTTTTTAGTAAGACTAACCGAGTTGAAAAAACGAAATACGCGTGGTCAAGAATGTTTCAGTGGATCAGTTATGTTCAAAATATTTGTGAGACACACAGGACGTTGGACCAGTTCTAAAGATGCACTAACGATATTTTATTTCGTAATGCCACAAGCAATGGTCCCCTTTCGTGGAACCGCTCGTGCATTCCCATTGTAACAGCCGAGCGTTGGTAATCTCGTGCCATGTATATATATATTCTCGAGGGGGTGTAGGCGACGAAAACACAGCAGGTCCCGGAGATCAAGTACTGTAGCGCACAATGAGGAGATGAGCCAGCCCCGCGGCTGGTTACACACACGCCCCCGTGTGCATATACCGCATTCGAAAGGCCGATCGATCCGTGGTGCGCGCCTGTGCGTTTACCCCCTTCTCTCGTACTCTATATACTCGTTGGTAAGTATATTTTTCTCTCGTACTACGCGACCCTCGTCGCCTCAAATTTGAAAAATCGCGAGCTAATGAATTGATGTCGCCACTGTACGGAAATCTACATTTCGAGAATAGAAGGAAAGAACCAAAGGAGAAAACAAAAAACAAAAGGAGAAACAGGAGAAGAAAGACACGCAGCAGCCACACGTATACGCTCCCAATCGCTCGTTTGGCTCAAAGAAGACGCGAGCGGGGGTAGGTACTTTCAAATCCACAAGAGATCAAAGCCGCGAGAAAACAGAGGAAAAAAAGGAGGGCACAAGCAAGGAAGGACTGCTGATGCCACTGGCGGTGATAAGCTATCCCCCGAGAGGTCCAACTTTTTTTTTTCCCGCAGCTCTGCTTTTACTCGCAAAAACACAAGCTGCGGACAAAGAAGGGGATGTGTACGATGCACAGGCTTCGTTGGTGCAGTAGCTCGACAGTTTACTTTGTCACGTGTAGTGTATATTTTACCGTCTTAGCCTGGAAAGAAAAAAAAAAAAAAAAAAAAAAAACATAAATCAACTCACCGAGCCTCTTGGATATCTCGCTGTTGTGCATCTTGGGGTTCTCCTGGGCGATCTTTTTACGCTGGGAGCGCGACCAGACCATAAACGCGTTCATCGGCCTTTTTATGTGGTCGACCTGCAAGCGTTTGCCGCTCGATGCCGCGACAGCGGCTGCCGCGGCTCCCAAAGGACTGCCCAGCCCGACCATTGGGCCCACGGCTGCCGCACCCGGGGGCGAGGCACCTGACATGCCCTGCATGCCCCGCAACGTGTCCTGGAACGACGCGCCGTCGCACATGTTGCCGCCGACTCTGGAAATTCAAGAAATCGTTTCGATCTGTTAATTAATGGCACGCTAACGTCATGTTTATTCAATAATAAAGTAGTGCTGTACTGTTGCGATATACATGTACAGTAAATTAGCCAATGAATCGATAAGACCAGCCAAAATTTCCAAAATTAATCTCGACGACGTGAGCTTTAGTTTTTTTTTTTTTTTTTTTTATTTACTCATAAGGACCTTTGCGAACTACTCGAAACGGTCTACACAAAATTATTTTCGGAGTAAATGCCTTTTATTCGGGCTCTCCATTCAGCTAATATACAGACATGGTGCGAGTACCGCAGGTGTAGATATCCTATCAATGGTATTGTAATCAATTGTGGTCTCGTTTATGGTATTATGTAGAGCACATATCAACTTGTCCCGTTGAAAAACACTCACCAAAGTCCTCATAAACGGTGCACCCAATGATGCATCAGCCGGCAATAATATTCCCGCGAGTAACTCAAGCACCGCAGCTTCCGGGGTCTCCCCCGTCGATCGAGGCCACAGTTAATTAATCCCCGGGACTCGTCCGATTTACCGATCGCTGTGTACACACGTACAAACGCACACCAACATCGCGCTCCTCTCCCGACCCCGGGCGCACCTCCAAGAGGGTTAGTACTAAGCACCGGGAGATAAGTGGATAAGAAGAAGAAGAAGCTTCGGATCGAACGTCACCGCCAGAAACAGGCACGCCCCGGTGGGGGGGGGGGCTCGCTTCAACCATTGTCGTATATACGAGAAAATTCAAGCCATACAAGCGCCGATATCTGTCCTCTTCTCGCGCGCCCGACAATGCCGAGAGACGACGACGACGATCATCGTAATGACAATGCGCTCGCGAGGACAAAACTGCCAAACAATGCGAGCACGTCTGTTTTCGAAGAGAAGAAATAAAAAAATGTTTCACTCTCTCTCTCGCGCCCGAGACGCGCATGCATATAATGTAGGGTACACGTACACGGTTTCACGTGCATGCAAACGCGTCCCTCGATTTTTCAGGGATAAAAATAGAGACAAAGAGACCGAGGGACGCGCTACAGTCGATGTGTTTGCACGTTTTTATTTTTTTCATTTTTTGTTCGTACCTGGAGTGGAAAGGGGACTGTGCTGTACGCGTTACAACAAACTCGAGACCGGGAGAGATATATTTGTTGGGTGTTGTCTCCCTTTTATCAATCGAGTCTCCTCATTGGCACCTGTACCCACAAGGTAAGCACAAAAATCACGTTTTCCGTAAAGATGGATTGTAAATGGTCAAAAAAAAAAAAAAAAGGTCTTACAGCTAGGATGGAAAAAACAAAAAGCCGCAGGAAGAGTAAAAGAAAAAAAAAATAATAACGTCACACGTGATTGAAGCGAGATAAGAGAGAAGCCCGAGCGTATGTGCACAGGAGGAGTCCGAAGAAAAGAATAGTACAATACGTACGAAGAAAAAAGGCAAAGTGCGTTCTGAAGTACCACCACTGCCGCCCGTAATTGCTTATGTACCGTCGAACACACACACAGACGCGAGGGAAAAAAACTATATATAACATAAAACGATATAAGAGAACAGTATACGGAGGTACGCACACGTAAGGACGCGCGCACGCGGATCTCACCCCCGGCTTTTCATCCCCTCCCCACCGAATCTCATCCCTTTCTCGTATCAAAGCCATTAGCCCGATCCACGGCTCCTTCGCTCGCTCTTGGCTTTCGAATGCCTCCACCTTCCCTGCCGCCACTTAAAAATGTCACCCTCCCCCCCCCCCATCTACCACCCTTGGAGACACTCGAGAGGGCAAAATCCGAGGCTCTCGAACTAACGCAATTATATATGCCGACGTGCGTCGCTCGGGCGCGTGTATTCTCGAGCATTCGTTAAAATAAACGCGCGCCACAAGGAGCCCATGGGGACGGGTGTACACACACACAAGCTAAAAGGGATCAAGGGGGTGCGGGGGCAAAAGGATTATTCCGGCCTGAAAAAGCCGCAGACTTTTGCTTGCTGTGGATGCACCGTGATGGTTACTTATTTATTTTATTTAGGTATTTATTTTTTTTTGTTTTTTTTTTGCCGCGTCGTGATTTTATACATTCGTGAGTTATCGGTGAGTAGGATAGGCAAGCGCGAGGTGTTGGACGCGAAACTGAGCTGCCGTCGTTTCGTTCGATGTGCACACGTATAATATATGTATATATGATACATCGAGTCACGCATCGTAGGGGAGGCAGAGAGTCTGGCTGAGCCCACCCCTCGAGTATACATCGTTCAGTGGGATTAAGAGACGCGCAGGCACCTACCGGCGGATGGAGAAAAGAGAGCGAGTTAGCGCATCAGGCTCCGAGATTCGGCAGAAAGATGCTGGAAGTAATGGCTGTTGACGACGAGGGGAGGATTAGAAAGTGCTAATTGAATGTTTAGCCTCGCCCTCTGTGGATGTGTACATGTATATGTATACTCTTGATACGAGTAAGGGTGTGTACGTGACGGAAGAGGAGACAAGGGCGGGGGGGGGGGATTTGGTCGGTGTCGAGTGAAAATTCGCTAATTAATTGAGCTCCCCGTGGATGATGTATACGTGTATATACGAAACTACAATCAGAGAGAGGGATCTTGGGATCCACTTGTCGTACGGCGCAGGTCCATAGCATCATTATGTTAAAGCGATAAACAACGCACGTGCGGACTAAATATATATATATGTGTATACCTGGGCAAATAAAAGGGTGCACGCGCCCGTGCGCATATTTATATATTATATACATACGCGTGTACACATATGTACATATAATGTATAATAATTGCGCCAAAGTGTGTATATACATGTACATGTGCACTATATGTACGGGGAGGCGATTTATGGTATTTGCATTCTCGTCGTCGCACGCGCGCGTTTGTTTGCATACATATATATATGTGT
>NW_019384242.1:4895812-4971082 GCF_000648655.2 Copidosoma floridanum | reverse complement strand
TTTTTTTTTTTTTTTTTTTTTTTTTTTTTTTTTTTTTTTTTTTTCAGTCGAACGCTGATAAATGTTGTCCGTCAGGCGTTTCGTTGCTACTGCGAGGTATAAGTTTTCTTTTTTATTTTTCAACTACATTCTTAATCAAGAAGAATCAATTGATGGGAATTTTGACGATTACGATTTTGTATTTCACAAAGAAAAAAAAAAAATCACACAGTTGCTCTGCTAAAAAATTACACTCTAATCCCCTTATCCACAATAATATACTGCCTTGGGCTCCATTCAAAAACGTGATGTACCTAACTCGATTGTCAAAGATATAATTGAACACAAGTACTGTATCAAGAGCACATATTTACTTAAGCTAAGCCCCTACGATCGACATGGTGCATGTATCAGAAAATGCAGAATTTTTTGACGGACAAGCACATCAGAGAGAGAGAGAGAGAGAGAGAGAGAGAGAGAGAGAGAGAGGTCAGGTTGACGTAACGTTATGCCGATTTTTGGGTGCATTGCACATTACCTTTGAATGAAAGTCCAAGTGACAGAATCACTGCAGAAATCACGTGGTACTGAGAAAGCAAGCGCCCCGAGCTAACATAAAATTATACTTGGTGGTGGATTATTTTTAAAGCTGCGTTAACGATTATAGGGAGGACATGCCGTGACCTTTCTTTCGACAGTTTGCCAAGTGTAATTTTAGTTTCTGCATGAATTTGTTGAACGATGGATATAAATTTACGTCAAAGTACCTGATTAACTAAAGGAATCGACGTTAAACTTTGAATCATACAGAGAGTAAATATCACTGCAAGATAATGGTGATGCCGAATCGAGTTGATTGCTGCAAGGTCACGCATGTCTTTCCGACGGCAAACACAAGTGTTATCCACATTTGGCAATTCAATTACTGCTTGTGTAACCGTAACAAATTTACCGATTTATTAATTATATTGTGTACGAGATCTGTGGCCCCATATGATTTTCGAGGCGATAAAAAGGCGCGTCGCATCCACAGCTCCGTCACCTCGATACTTTGACAGACACGGGGCTCCGTTTAACGACGTACCTATTTCTCATCGGCTGGCAATCACTGCCGCTATTAAAAGAGAAAGGGACCCTTTTTCTCGGCGCGTCGATTTGATCGTTTGGTTTTACGACCCCGAACCCAATCACCCCCACTGGACATAAAATCTTTCACGCGTATTGGCCGCGACTCTCCTCGCGTCACTTGGACCCGATCAGCGCAAGTATTGACCAAAGTATACATGACACCCCGATTATTTCCCGGTTTAGTATCTCACCAACGACCGTGGAAATGCCAACTCGCACCCCCCTACCCGCGAGATCGAAAACACACACGGAATATACATTAATATTTAAAAACGCATCCACATACATTGACTTTGGCACGTTCGCGTGAACATATCGCTTATATAAATGTATGCAACCCGGCTCTAATTGGACGTGCCACTTGCACACACACTTGTTTTTTTTTTTTTTTTTTTTTTCATTGCGCTAGAGAGAGAAATCAAGTTCACCACGATCGTGGGGCGGAAATTTAATTCATATATGTATTCAGCAGCGTCGTATACATTTCGTCGGATTAACTGGTTGCTCTCGCACTTTACGGTGCTTTGGGATGCAGGTGCCACGTGTGCGCTTAAATACATGTAGATACAACGGGGGGCGCGGTGTGTAAAAGGGGTAGGAAAGCGTCGAGACGTTTCGTGTTACGCTGTGCGATAAAAATGGTAATTTTTGTGAGAAAAGAATATGATGTTCGTTCTACTTACGGCGCATTATCGGAACGGGCTAATCCGCAATATGAACCGTACGAGTAGGCGCTCGGGTATTGATTCATGTATGACATCCTCGGCGAAGCACAGGTATGTATATATATACTGGGGGGCGCTACTACACGTCAATTAACCGTGAGACCATACGTGGAGATAGTATATCTTGAGCGACAAAACATCCGAGCACTTTTATCGCGCGTACGACGACGGCCGAGACAATAGTTTGTTCAAGACTATTTACCTCATAAAGTGGCCGGCGGCCCTCTGGTGCAGGTCCAGCTCAATCGTGCTGCCGTTAATCCCCGACTATTATATATCTTCCTCGACGAGGTGCGCGCGGCGCTTCGACCCTCTCGCCCTTGTGTATATAACGTACACGAAAGGGGGGGTGGGAGGAAGCCAACAACTCCGGGCTCGCCGCGTCCACAAGTACAACCCCCGAAATATCTCTCTACGCACGGGCGCTGATTTTTTCCTCCTCCAGCATGTTCATCGGTGATCACGAGCCTTCGGTTATCTCCTTCCTCCTCCTCGTCTTTGCACTCGACTTGGGTGTTATTCCTCCTGCTGCTGTTGTTACTTCACACATAATATATATTCACACGTAACGTCAACCACGCGTGAGGCTGTCGGTTGCAACGGCAAAATGTGACAGGTATACGTATTATACGAGAACAACGAGAGGAGGGAAAAAAAGCAACGAAAAAAAAAAGAAAACTAAGAAGAAGAAACAAAAGTAAAGGAGGTGGAGATGCGTCGCGAGGTTACGGGTGTAATTGTTCGAAGGGTTGTTACGAGGGGCGAGAGAGAGGTATAGCTCCTCGCCGCGCGACCGGTATTTCATGAATGCGGCTCGAGGATGGACCGCGCAGCTACTCCCCGGCGCAAAGGACCGGCTCCGTCCCTCTCTCCGCCGGTGTACCCGCGCTGCTGGTGGGAGAACCGTTATACCAATGCCGGTGTAGGTAGGGCGGGCCGAGGCCGGCCGGCTGCTTGTATTCGTCGAGGCGAGATGGGCGGAGCTCGGAGGGTCTCTTGCGCGCGTGTGTCTCTGTGTGTGTGTATACATACTCGGGTCGCGAGGAGGAACTATGTATATGCTTTGGTTGATGCGCGGGCACTTGTGTCGTATACACCGGTGAGAATGGTTTCGGTAAATAAGGGGAAATTTAATTGTACGGTTAAGATCGCGCTCGGCAGCTCGCGGTTGATGCTGATTATGGTGAAACGGATATAGTACCCACCTGGGCAAACGATGTTTTGTAGCCTGTAGCGTGAAAAAAAAAAAAAAAAAAAAAAAAAGGGAAACTTTGACATGGGGTGTTTGTGTATACGTAGTGGGGCTCCTTATTTCCAAACGATTTTGTATCTTCACTGTTGGGAATAATTAAAAAAAGAAAAGAATCTTGAATTAATTGCTGATAGTGGGTTTCAAGGCTTCATAAAGTTTAAGCAAACGTTTTGTCAAAAGAGCCCTTGTCGCTTGTCCGGGGGAAAGGGTGTGTTTTAAAGGGATTTAATCTTATATATAAAGTCCTGGATGGAAACAGAGCGAAAGTCCTTAAAAGCTCGGAGCCAAGTTAATTTCCAAAGTGCAGAAGTAAGACGCGAGGCGATCAATCGCAGGGCCCTTTGCAAAGATCATTACATGGCTGTACTGGGCGTTTGACGGCACTTGCACCCTCACTGCAGCTAGCCAGGATGGAGCCATTGTAAAACTTTGCTCGCGCACAGCCATCACGTATAAGGAGGAAAAAAAAAAAAAAAAAAGGAAAACGGGAGCAAGAAAAAGACGGAGCAAGTTGGTAGTTGTAGGGGGGTGGGGGTGAAGAAAGGATCGGGTAGAATGGAGGAAGAAAGGCGCACGCGAGCACTGTTCGCCGTTAATAGAAAAGGAGTCTTGGGAGGGGGAGAAAAGAAGGAGGGTGGCTTATCCGCGAGGAAGAATGGGAGGTATAAGAAAGTGACTTGCGCACCGAGTCCTCCCTCACCGCGCGCAGTCCGCCATTTTTCCCTCTTCCCGTGGGCGCGTAGTGCGCTCGTTTCTTCGGGCCCCTCCTCTCTTGTAATGCACGTCTTGCCTTTCCCACCCACTGCCACACTACTACCACTATTACGACCATTGTGCCTATTCTTCGGGGTACACGCGAGAGACTTTTATGTGTGAGAGGGTGAGCTATAGTTTGCTGCTCGGCCATTGTGACTCGGCGAGCCTCCGAGGAGGAGGAGGGGGGGGGGCGAGAAAATGGGAGGGAAGGATGCAAAGTGCAGCAAAAAAAAGGGAATGGGAGGAGGAGGAGGACGTGTTCGAGAGGGAAGTTTTTCGGAGGCCATGAATAGGAGTGGCGCTCGGGGTGTGTGTGTGTGCATAAGACGGGCGGGAGGAGAGGGATCGGAATGCTGAATTATTGTGTGCTCGGATTCACCGGTGGGGAATGGCTTTGTGTTTACAGTGATCGGTTCTTAACTGTTGGTCAACTAGTGTATGCAGGCACATTATTACGCTGCATATCAATTGAAATATACGGATTTCGGGTGTCTTTTTGTGAGTACAGTGGGCTTTTGTGCGTTTTCACAATACCTTTTTTTTTTATGTTTCGTGACGATATTTATTACAATTATTTGATGTTTCACGAGGGGCTGTGAAGTCTCCAAAGACTACAAAGGCCTCGAAGAGACTTTCAAGTCATTTAGAGTCACAAAATATCTCCAAGTGTCACTGAAAACTAATGAATAACTTTGAAAGTCCTGTGAATAGGTTTTAAGGTCATCCAAGACTTTTGATGCTTACAAAGTCTTTCAGACACCGTAAAAAATCTCTGTAGTTTTTAGAGTTTTTACAAAAGGAGATTGAGCACAATTTATTCTCACGCTTATACCGTTTGGTATAAAATTACTGTTATATTAATAGCTGATGAAAGAAGCCATAAATCGGATAAATATTCACTGCGCGCAAAAACCCTAATCTGGTCCTGCCCGGATGCTGCTCGTCGGTGCGTGTGCCGTTGTTAATTCAACCCTCGGGTCATCCTTGCCCGCAATTACCAACAATGGCATGGTCGCGAGGAAAAAAAAGTCACACAGAGATCCTTCAACATTATACTTTTAAATTTCCTAAATCGTAAGAGGTTTGCCGAAAAAAAGCCCTCTGCTCTCAGGACCATGTACTGCTGCGTGGTAACGAGAAAAAGGAGAAACAAAAAAAAAACAAGGGCTTCGCAGGAGGCCATTAAACAACAATCCAGGGCGTTTTAAAAACGCATCGACAAGCATAATCCACTCTAATCATCACCGTCGTATAATATATAACTTACACACATGCACGCCCAATTGCACCCAGAGTCTCCGTAATACTCGTACGCGTACTTGAAAAAGCCGCAATCGCGTATAGGTATATAATACACACGTTCGCTCCCTCACGCGATGCACGTATATATATATGTATACACGCAGAGCCTCGATTCCACGCACTCGTGTCCGGATTTCGATTTAACCGCGCGAGCGAGTTTTCGGGGGCAGAGAGAGAGAATAACGCCCCACACAAGCGGGTAGTAATACCTACTCCCCGGCGTTGGTAGTAGTTGTCGAGCGACTTACACCTAACGCGTTACATTCAATAATGCGCGCGCGCGCGTACACAACATATACACGTATTGTGTCGAAGGGTATAGACTACGTGAACATTGTACCAGGGGTAGGGGGGGCGAAGCTCCGTGTGTGCTGTGCGGCGGGCGACTGTTTTAACGGGAGGGTGGCTTCCCCCCACGTGTCCCCCTATGGAAACAAAAACATATTGTCGAAATTTAATTGTGAAGAGATCGAGGGGAGAGTAAGGCGCGGGCATTAGATATTCATAGGCTACAAGTTTGGTGCTGAGCGATGCTGACGGGGTGCGGGTATATATGTATATGTATATACGTGGCTTGTAGGCCAGATGGAGATAAGCTCCCGCTCTCATTTTGCACCTTGTACATTTATTACACAGCAGAGCGTGCTTGTACTGCTTACGCATCCAAAAAAGCACGAGCACTCGAGCCGAGGCTAATTTATATTTTCATTGGCCCTTTGTTTTTGGTCTTTTCGTTGATTTTAATTGAAAATTTGCCCAAAGGACTGAAATTAGTAGCGACAAAGCCAGGGAGGGTTTACGCAACCCGTGATGAAGTTAAACCTTGATTATGTGCGCGCACACTCGGGCAGCAAAGGAGGAAGCCGATCAAGGCCTCGGTAACGATTCCACGAACGTTTTTCCCGGCTCGTGTGCGTGTCGTCGTGGTGACGGGGCACCAAGGAGGTCTTCATCTCCTCCAGTTCCAATTTAGCTAAGTGCCTCGGTCGCGCGGGGCGGCCTTTTCGCGCTTTATCGCTCGATCGACCCCTTTTATGCGCGTACGTCGGAACTTGCGTAATTTCGACCGAGGTTTGGTTTCCCCTTTTGACTACTGCTTTCTTTTCGATCAACTATACGTTGCAGCGCTAACTCACGGAAGTGAGATGAATAAAAAAAAAAAAAAAAAAGTAAAGAAAAAAAGTTCCAACCGAAGCTTGCCTTCTTTTTCTTCTCTAATGAAATCATTAGCCGACCGACAAAACGCGACGCAGCTAGCATGAATAAGCGTGGAGGCTCCCTCCCTCCGTGTTTCGTGACTCCTATCGAGCATCTAGGCGCGATTCAAGCAAGTGTGTGTATGTACGTACGCGAATCGACGCGAATCGACGCGAAGCTCACCCCCCCTCTACGTACGTATACGCAACTTGTGTTTATGTAACGCGTGCATGCAAACATGCGCGAGAACGAAACAATGGGGAGCTTTTTCAAAAAGATAAATCTCGCCTCCCCGGCGTTGATTCCGCTTCTTTGTTCGCTGCCTTCACCCCCCTCCCCACCCCACCCCTCGCTCGACTTTTATCCGGTGTGCATAGTCCGTGTTTCTGCCTCTTTTCAATGGCTCGCGCAAGACGTGGAATCGCGATGGGGGTAGATTAGACTCGGGAACTTTGCACAATGCCTAAGCAAAAATGAGTGATTAAACAATGTTTATTTTAGGATTGATTTCGTTTAACTTGGCGAGGTTTTACTGCGGTTAAGTGTAGTGCCAATTTTTTTTTTTTTTTTTCGTAATAGTAGAGTCTCGTTCGTCCGAGTCACAGCTTTTTTTTTGTGTAGAATCGTTGTTGATTGGTCCTTCCATTTTTGTTATATTTCGATGGTATACGATTGGGAGTTTACATTGTATGCTGTACATAAATTGAGAAATAAGACTTCAAGGTTGTCCAGAAACTCCACGTTTCTTTTATTTCTCTAAAGTATTTATGTCTCAAATACATTTCTGATAAGCTAGAATTTAACTAAATTCCTTGTTATTGTACACGTGGCTCTGTTTATTTACATGTATCTTAATTACTAGTATGTTGTATCAGTGTTCATATATTATGTGCCTGTACTCTTTTTGGCTCAGCAGTGAACATTTTTATAAGCTCACTTCAATGGTCTTCTGATTTCAAAATTTGAGTCTGCGGCTGTATATTTTTATTTTTTGGCATTCATTACTCTGATTGTTTCTAATTTTTAGTGTTTTAACCAATAAGGCTTGATAACAGTGTCTTTGTGTTTCTATCCCTCCATTTCTACAGTGCCTCAATATTATTATTTTTATTACTATTATTCATTGGAATTGCAATGGAAAAATTCATTGGGTTCTTACGTTGTCCATGTCCAAAAAAAACTTTATTTGACTCAATACTACAGCACGGAAGTAAGTCTCGTTTAGAAAAACACAGATTTAAAAGAAATGTATTTGGAAGAAATACAAAAGTAAGTCCACAAATTCAAATTCAATTCAATTGTTTCCAACTGCTCTTCAACTTCCGTACATGGCTTTGCGCTTCTTATAATTCATACTTATTGGTTTGATTGCTGATCCATTTGTTATACAAAGAAACTTTGGTGTAAATGTTTGTATGACTTGTAGGAATAACAACCAAAAACCACTCGTTGTCAATGTCCTGAACCAGAGTACTGGGATACTAATGTGGAGATGTAAAATAAAATTTTTAAAAAAAACTTGACAAACTGAAACTATACAAAGTAAGTGTAATCTCAATTACCCAGTAATTATTAGGGTGTTTACTGCCGTTTGCACAAAATTGTGTTCTATATACATGATAATGACAGTAACTTACGTCCTTTACGACAGCGGTATAAATTTCCTGCCTGTCAGCAGGTATGTACCTGAGTTGGTAACTTTCGTAGCCAATTAGATAATATCCCACTGCAAATGGTTCTTTCATATCCAGCAACTTAATTGGACTCACATAAGTTTCATTAAGGTCTACTTTCCATGCCAATTGCAAAACAGCTATGTTGTGCTCAATAAATTCTTTAACACTAGTTATAAATTATTATTCTAAAACATTATTGAATTAAATATAAAACGATAATTAGTTGTAAATAAATATCTTACATAGGATTACATTTCATGTACGTAATGACTTTTTTAACCAAAATCATATGTGGATTTAAATCAGAAGCAGAGCCCAGAAAATCAAATACAACATAGTACGTATATAAATTATTACACACACAACTGGCACTTGTTACAACGAAGTTTTCTTTAATAAGTGCTCCACTGCAAAGGTAATCTCCTAAATTATTCATAATGTCTACGTGATGTGGGAATAGACTTTTCGTTGCCTTTTTGCCTACAGCTCTGTTAACTAGAGTAAAAAAATGGTGTTTATTTGTGTATGCATTTTCTCATTTTGTTATATTATATTTTGAAAAATGAGACAACTGTCAGCAGGTACTTTAACATTAGCTCCAGTATAACGTAACAGACAGTAAAGTATCAGTAAATACTTAAGTATGAATATCAATGTTTGTAAAAGAATAGAAATCAAAACTTTGTCTAATTTTACAAATTATTTCACATAATATGCAATGTAATTGACTGAAAGCACTTACCTTTATTAATACCCCTCATGATTGTATTATTTATCCAATTAACATGCAATGAAATATTTGTGAATGTCATTTTGTTTTTACAGGCAAGTCCAAACAGTAAAGTTTTGTCTCCAATTTGTTTAACCAATGGAAAATCATAGTCATCCTGTAAATTGTAAAATTTTTTTTAAAAACATCCCTACTTGAACATTTGCAACATAAGTATGCTCTTAAAGTTTACCAATATTTTCCAAGGATCGTTATAACTGTCGCAAGTAATACAAAACTGAGATTTATGTAACGTAAGGTTATAATGTTTCCATAACGTTTTTTTACAACACTCGTTTTCCATGATGTGAGCCTCACAAACTTGCAGTATATCACCCTCTGGAGTCAATCGATGGTAAGGTAAGAAAAGTTTTCCTTTCGTACCAATGATTTCATTGGATGTGGGAAGATTCACAAGTACATTCTTAGCTCTAATGAGTTTTAGATTACGTTCCAAGTGTAAAATAGCTATGTTATTGTCGTTACAGGATTCGTTACTGAAAAAATGTTAACAGTTTTTGGTTACAAAGAAATTAGTCATAAATGTAAAGACATGTCTTACTTTGGCTTGTATTCATCGCGAACCAGAATATCCTTGACTTTGATAAACTCTGCGGCTCTTACATCATCGAAACTGACTTTAATGCTGTACTTGGCCATTTTATTAGACACACAGCTAGCCCTTGTAATGGCATAGCTTTTCTTGACAAGTGCACCATTGCATGTGTAGGTGGTAAGTTCTGTTTCGTGTTCGTAAACTGCCACGTGATAATTAAACTGCCATTTCGAAGGAGTTGTCCAGTTAGCGTTGACGACTATTTAATAAAAAATTAAAAAATTACGTTAACTTGAAAAAAACGTTTCTGCAGATAGTAAGGTTTAGCAATCAGCTTTGTTACATTATATAATATAATGAACAAAGTAGGCAATCATTTTAAAAATTATTATATATCATAGAATTAACGATTAAAATAACGAGCTTATCTCGAAATACTAATACCAGTGCAAGAGTTTTTAAAATGGCCATCTTCATAGAGAAGCAAAGAACTACTGATTCAAACTAGTATCTTTTTTTTCCTATGCATAATAATCAATAAACCATCTAATAAGCCGTTCTTATCACTATGTGAACGGTTAACTGTTTGATAAAATATCAGATTAGCGTGGCTCTAACGACTTTTTGACACTCAGATAGTATTGAGATTGCATTAGCTTTATTGTGTTAGAAGATTTTTGTCAGCTATTATTTAGTAATTATTTAGTTTTACAATAGATACGTTAATCAATATCATCATTAATTATTTGTGGAGCGAATACTCACAGTTGAAGTTGATTTAAGACACTTGCTTCAACAGTTTAACCTAATAATTGCTCGTAATTAACTATCCTGTTACTGAAATACCTATAATCTTCCTAATATTTTCTTATCATCGTCGGAGAAAGTCAAGGATAAGTTATATCGCACAGGTGCGTTGTATCGCGCCACTGCATTTCAATGAAAATGAATGTAGTGTGTACACACACACCTATATATAGCCAGTGTTTTCTCGAAGCCGTGGGATTTTTGAAAAACCATCTGTGTACTTTGGAGTCTCGACAAAACGGGATTAGCCGTGGACGATCGTACCTCTTGTGCCAAGGCCGGAGCCTTTTCTCTTCAGAGGCGCGAAAATTTACGATACGCTATATTTATGGCGAAGGACCTTTTTTTCTCCCCTGCGCCGTGGTTCTCTGTTGGAGAGCCGTTTACGAGGGCTTCTGGTGCCCGTCGTATGTCATTACATGGGAATTGTACGCCATTGAGAGTGAAAGTTGCACGCCTTTAGTCACGTTTACAGTTATAGAAGAAAAAAAAATACACAATCCATTATCCATCGCATAAACAAAGGGAATTACTGATGTGACATTTTTAGAGGAATGGCTGAAATTAATGTTCAAGTGCACGATGACTTTTATGGGCAAGTGCATGACTTGAGAAAATTTGCTCCTTAAACATGCTTGCTTGACTAAAAACTGCTCAGTTCACTGGCCTAATTGAATGAATGTTTTTGTACGGTTTTTAGCAGAGAATAATAGATGTTCGTTAAGTTTTTAACCATCATTCGAATGTGCAATCTTTGTTTCGACAACAGGATTATCCGTCCAAGTTCTTAGGATATGTCATTAGAATCGAACAAAATATATAAATGCCATCAGTTCGAAAGTCATGCAATAGTAATAAAAAATATAACAATAAGTCTATGTAAACCACAACTTGTATTCACTTTCATCGACACTATGTACGCGTCAGACTTTCGTCACTCGCCTGCTCCATAAATTATACCCTAAATTAACCAACGGTCGTAAAAATTCATCAACAATCGAGTAAAAAAAAAAGGAAAAAATTCACGTAGATCCGCAAAAGAAAAAAAAAAAAGAAGAAGCTGTAGCAGCAACAGATAATCTACGCCAAGAATGAAAAAGGGAAGAAACACAAATAAAAAAAAAAAATAAAAAAAAAATAATAGAGCGCAACAAGGTCAAGATGTGTCCGAGAGCACGGCCAGCGTCTCCTCTCGATTTTAGTTCATCCCCATTGTATACTTGCAGCGAGCAACGGCGCATTGTAGAGTATAACAAGGCCATACATGTGCGGACAATGAGAGACACAGAGGTCGAGCTGTACAGGGAGGTATAAATATATGCGTGTGCATTGTAGGGCACAGGTAGCCGTCCATCCGTTTTTCGTGCATCTCTCACGTACGTATATGTATACATGGTATACCTGGTGGTACACTGTACCTATATTTATGTACAAACTACCTTATATAGTTGTACAAGAGAGAGCCGAGAGTGAGAGATAATCGTAGAGTCGCGCCTGCGCTCTCTGCCGTTGATTGCCGGGCCATTGTACTCTCGGACACCTGCCCGCTTCGACATCAATGCCAGGGATACAATGTATATACAGTGTATACACCCCATATTCGCTACACCCATACACCCAACACCCTGGGCTCCATGAGCGCATCTCTCGTTCGTGTTCGCTTTCCTTTACCGTTTTCATCCGGCCGATTGTTTCGTAATACCAGTTTTGCCGTATATATCCCACTCGAGCGGGGAATATAAATTAGGGATGCTTATTTTTCTGCTGCTATTTGTTCTGAGAACCAGATATATATACGTGCACCACCAGCAGCGGAGGTCCTGGGATTTCTCTCTCCCTGCAGGCGCGCCACGTGCTTCCTAGTTGCGACACAGTCTCCGGTAGCCATAATCGATGTTCTCTGCTGCTGTGGTGCCATTTCCGTCAAAGCATTGAAAGCTCGAGGAAGAAAGTAAGACGTGCAGACCATAATTGTGATCCAGTTCTCAAAGTTTACGGATTTTTCTCTCATTTGAGGTGAGATAACAGATCCTTCTCCTCAAGGATACGGTTTATTGTTTTGCCAGAGTTTTTGGGGGTAAAATCCCCACTCAAAATAGACTTGTTGGTAAAAATGTTTATTGTATCGTGTCCATTTATCGAATGAACCAATTGTATAGATTTTCGTATTGGTACAATGCAGAGTCGTGCCCCGTGAAATCTGCATCAATTTCCGGTGGAACAACCGTGTACCGATTAGATGATTGAAAAAACTAAAAAAGCGTTTCTTTACAAGAACAACTGGATACAGAGAGAGAGAGAGAGAGAGAGGAGCCCCGCGTGCAGGCATGTGTATATGAATATACGAGTGTATACAGCTGGGCGTAAATAATCGAAGCGATTTCACGGGGGGTGGGGGGGGGTCACATTCCTTGGGAGAGAACGATGTGGCGAAAGGGACTGCTGTGGCCGTCAAAAATCGATGTGTCTCAGGTGGAAGGGAGGAACGGGCCATTGTAAATCTTGGCCCCGTCAAAGCGGGAGGAGAACGGAGACCGGGGAAGAGAGCTATTGTCTCAGAGCTTGTTATATTGTTGGGCACTAGGTTCGCGTGGGTACACCACCACCTGGTCGACTGTAAGCACTCACGTGCAGGATGAGACACTGTGGGAGATACGGAGATGCTCTCGCTTTGGGCCGTGGTGACAATAAACGGTCCACTATGGCCCCTACGCTACGTTTATAATGACGTGGTAGTGAATGAGGCCTTGAGGGATATGCTCAAAGTAAACGCAAGGTATAAAGGTGTGTATATATATATGTCTCTTTTTTTTTTTTTTTACTCACTTTGGATACTTTATGACCATTACTGGAAATAAACTGTATAATAATACTCATATATAATGCATTATAAAGACCAAGTATAAATATAAATCTCAGGCGTAAGTAGGTAAATCTTTTTTACCGGATAATCCTTGTACAGGTATATACATCAAGGATTACTCAAAGTGTTGGGCTATTTCACGTGGGAAATTTCAAAACGATCAGTAGGAGCGAAAAATTTAGGAACAGCGTACATAATCTTATCCATACGAAAATTATTACTCCGTGTTCAAACGTATATGTACAGTTTATCCCATTAATTTGTTGTATGTATATTTGGTAAGTATATAATATATATATACATGCCCGACTGATGTGTACAATTTACACTTGACCCACATTACCGCCTACTGATAGTAATTATTTAACGCTTCCTAATTAGCCTCCATTAGAGTATTTTTGTAAAGAAGAGACGTATTTGTTAATCACTGAATATTAAATAATTAATTAGTACTCACCTTTGATATCGATGACTATGATATTCCATTTCCAAAAAGCCATTAAAATAGTATTAAAATGCTTCAAACGATACTCACATTTAATTACATGCGTTTATCAAAACACGAAGATTATTATTATTACGGAATTTAGAGTTGATAAAAAATATTAAAACTTGCAAAGTTGCACACAAAGTAACATCGTTTTCGTATAATTTTTATTTTTATCAACCGATATCGCAATGAGAAACACGTGTAAACTACTGTTTAATACTCCATCGCAGATATCAAAATCGGAGTAACGCAGCGGTTCCTCCTGCGTTCTATGCGATACAAAAAGCCTGCCTCGAATATAAAATGTACTTGATGAGTGCCCTTTTTTCCTTTTCTTTATTCATCCGATGTTCCAGGCGTCACAAACACTGCTTGCGTCCGATTAACATCCATCCGTTCACCCGCCAACACAAACGCTGTTGGAAAAATGAGAGAAATCCAAAAAGAAGACGAAGGGGGAGAAAAATGCCTGCGAAAAGTGAAAATGTTTCCCATCTCCAGCCAAATGTCGACGGCGTGTGTACGCAAACACGTGCACACAGGCGCTGTACACACGCGAACGGGAAAACCTGCCGGTGCTCGATTTATTTGCATGGGACTAAAAGCATGAAATTCGCGCAGACACTGCGACGCCATACAGTCCATCCCACAATGGCCCCACAATGGCACGTGGAGAGAGAAAGAGAGCACTCTCATCCATCACCCCGTTCCAAACGCGCGAATAAAAAGCACCGGCCGAAGATGTCACATCGATGTATATATTATTATTATTATTATTGTGCGCTATGATCTTTTCTTCGCATCCCCCTCCACACAAGTCTTCGTATCACATTGATACTTGGGGCTGGAAAGGCCATTCGCAAAGATTTATCGTTTTTTTTTTTAGTTTTTCGTACCTATATTACGTTGGGTGACATTCATTCGTCATGCCCATCTTGTGTACGTACGGGATGACAAAAAAAATGTTTAGCAACTCCGACGTGGGTGTACGTATTTAGGGTGAAAAGTACATCCAAAAACAGCTCGTTAAAAAACTCGTGTCATTCAAGAAGCTACTCGGAGCAAATGATTCGCCAGCATCTCCCCCTCGACCTGCACTGAGCGGCTGAGCCTTGAGGCCCGTCATACGGCACCGCATCTATTTTTCGCGAAAACGTAAATGATCCCTCGCACCGGCTCATCCCCGAATTTCTCCTCTGAGCAACGAAAGCCATGGTTCCCTCGTTCCTCCCTAATCCCTCCTCCACCTCCGATGGCCCACAAAAAGCCAGGATACGGCAAAAGAAAGGAAGAAGGGAAAAAAAAAACACAGAGCACGTAAGCAGAAAAACCAAAGACAACAATGGTACAACGAGGATCGCCCAAGAGAGAGAGAGAGAGAGAAAAGAAGAGCCCCCTTGGTCCTCCCCCTGCTGGGCAGCCCAAATCCCTGGGCCAAACAATGTCGCGTGCTCTCGAGCGCGGATCGGAATAAGCGCCCGGTGGGAGCTAATGAGCTCTTTAAAGCGAGCACGCACACGCCCGAGAGAGCCCACTTGGCTTCTTTATCGGCCGCACACGGCGGCTCATCTCTTACATGGGAATTTGCGCCTCCGTGGCCCATCCACGTATACATTTGGGGCTTATATAGCCGGCTATACGTGCACCATGTGTATATGAGACTGTATTGTCGGGTGTGCGTCTCGACGCTCGAACGCGTATAAGGGGAGGAGGCATGTAACCGTTGATGCTGCTGGATGTGTACTTTCGTACCTTGCTGAGCTTTTTTTTTTATGGAAATGCACGCGAGTGTGCGGAGTTTGTGGAAAAGGATGTTGATATGGTCAAAGGAACCGGTTGGCTCAAGTTGCGCTCTTTCGTTGGACCCTTTTTTCTTCTCTTCGACAGACCGAACTGATGAATCAATTAATTCAGGATTAGCCGTCATGTTGTTGCTTTTGGTGATGTCCTTAGAGGATTATACTGTTTCCTCGGTGACAATTATGTATGTTTACGTGCTTGCTTGACACGGTTTGTTGGACACAAAGGGTACCTAACTGAAATCTCGGTGTACTGGGTCATTTCAGGGAGCATCTCTTTTGACATCATTTCGATGGTTTTACAGACCACTGTTTCGTACAGTCGGATGGACGGTTACATCATGGAAACCGTACGAATGCCGTTCACAAAAAGTCCATCGCGCCCGGCATTGAGAGTGAAAATCCCTGGATTACGTGCGATTGGACACTCAAATCATCCGAGAGATCGGGTGACCACGCGAGAGGATACATTATACACTCAATGCATCTTGTTCACTCGAATGTCATTCTATGCATATTAGTGCGATTCCATTGAACCTCTAATCGAATTTTGTCTAAGATGTACAAGATAGAAAAGAGAGTAGTATTCAAATTTGGCATTGCGTAAGTCACAAAACCGTCTTGCTTAACGATAACTTTCCCCTGCTTGGAAAGCAAAATAAGAAGAGAAGGAAAAAAAATCCCATTAAATTTAAAAGGGAGAAAGGGTCAAGAGTACGGTGCTACTTCGCTGTCCTTCTCTATTTCTGAGAGGAGGAAGGAAAGTGGTGCATCGACGCTGTACCGTGTAAAAAAGAACGGAGAAGTTAAACAGAAACATATTGTTTGGTCTCATAGTAAGCGAAAGTGTTGTTTTTATATACTCAAATAAAACTAGTTGACAACAAAAGTTTTTAATACAAAAAAAAAAAAACCTTGCATTTGACACGTTTTAGTCGGTATCTGCGTTCGTGGCACGAACACTCTTATCCCACGCACTAATTAAACCGATACGATGGGAATACCATCGCTATTAATAACACGTTAGAATTTTCTAGTAGCTTCATTGTGTTTTATCGTACAAAGCATTGAATATAAGTTGATAAGAATCACCAAAACTGTAGTGGTACTGGAGAATACGGGCAAAGAAGACCATTTTGAATCAGTAGTTCTTTGCATCTCCATTAAGATGTTCACTTTGAAAACTCTCGCACTTATTATAGCATTTCATGGTAAGCTCGTCAAATATATCAGAATGGGTTATAAAATAACTTCTTACTTTCGTAGATGTTTGAAACCTACAAGCTAAACTTTGTTACCTCCGTGGACCTTAATAAAATAGGAGAATTATGCTCGAACCGTCAAATAATCGATAGTTACCTTAATTCCGAACTTTAAATAAACGTAGTTTTTTAATTTTTTATTAAATAGTCGTCAACGCTAACTGGACAACTCCTTCGAAATGGCAGTTTAATTATCACGTGGCAGTTTACGAACACGAAACAGAACTTACCACCTACATATGCAATGGTGCACTTGTCAAGAAAAGCTATGCCATTACAAGGGCTAGCTGTGTGTCTAATAAAATGTCCAAGTACAGCATTAAAGTCAGTTTCGATGATGTAAGAACCGCAGAGTTTATCAAAGTCAAGGATATTCTAGTTCACGATGAATACAAGCCAAAGTAAGACATGTCTTTACATTTATGACTAATTTCTTTGTAACCAAAAACTGTTAACATTTTTTCAGTAACGAATCCTGTAACGACAATGACATAGCTATTTTACACTTGGAACGTAATCTAAATCTCATTAGAGCTAAGAATGTACTTGTGAATCTTCCCACATCCAATGAAATCATTGGTACGAAAGGAAAACTTTTCTTACCTTACAATCGATTGACTCCAGAGGGTGATATACTGCAAGTTTGTGAGGCTCACATCATGGAAAACAAGTGTTGTAAAAAAACGTTATGGAAACATTATAACCTTACGTTACATAAATCTCAGTTTTGTATTACTTGCGACAGTTATAACGATCCTTGGAAAATATTGGTAAACTTTAAGAGCATACTTATGTTGCAAATGTTTAAGTAGGGATGTTTTTAAAAAAAATTTTACAATTTACAGGATGACTATGATTTTCCATTGGTTAAACAAATTGGAAACAAGACTTTATTGTTTGGACTTGCCTGTAAAAACAAAATGACATTCACAAATATTTCATTGCATGTTAATTGGATAAATAATACAATCATGAGGGGTATTAATGAAGGTAAGAGTTTATAGTTATAAGAATTTAATTACAAAATTAGATATGACTCTTATGTCTAGCAGTCACTGATACTTTAGTTTCTGTTACGTAATGTATAAGAACCAATGTTTAAGCACCTGCTGACAGTTGTCTCATTTTTCAAAATATAATATAACAAAATGAGAAAATGCATACACAAATAAACACCTTTTTTTTACTCTAGTTAACAGAGCTGTAGGCAAAAAGGCAACGAAAAGTCTGTTCCCACATCATGTAGACATTATGAATAATTTAGGAGATTACCTTTGCAGTGGAGCACTTATTAAAGAAAACTTCGTTGTAACAAGTGCCAGTTGTGTGTGTAATAATTTATATACGTACTATGTTGTATTTGATTTTCTGGGCTCTGCTTCTGATTTAAATCCACATATGATTTTGGTTAAAAAAGTCATTACGTACACAAAATGTAAACCAAAGTAAGATATTTATTCACAAGGGGTTATAATTAGTATCTAATAAAGTTATACAATTTAAAGTCACGAATCGTAATTAGTGTTACAGCATTTATTGATCACGACATAGCTGTTGTGCAATTGGCATGGAATGTAGAACTCAACAAAACTCATCTTTACTCCGTGATTTTGCCTGAACCTCGTCAGTCAGTTTTGAAGGGAGATGTCCTGATTGGCCACGAACCTTCCGACTTTGATTATATGAGTCCTACATCCGTTCAAAAAATTTATAACGTCGTAGTCGCCAGCAAGAAAGATTGTACTCACAAGATCTATCTGGATCAGATTTACGTCCAAAGCTTCGAACACCTGAACAATGACTGGGTAAGTATTTCATGGCTATACTCATTCAGTAGAAATTTCGTTTGCACACTTAAAATCCATCATTTTGTGTTTCATAAAAAAAGTACGGCAGTGTCTTGGTCCAGGACATTGACAACGAATTGATACTTGCTGGTGTACCAACGAAACACAAGGATATTTACACTGATGTTTCCTTCTACATTGAATGGATTGATCAAGTAGTCAAAGATAACAAATAATCAGAAACAGTAAGCAACTTGGCTATGGGATATTCGAAGAGTAGTACATTGGTTTATCTATTATTGGTTATTAAATGCATTAGATTTGTAATCTCTTGGCTTGTTAACAAATTTTTCGTCGAATCCTTCAAACTAAGTTTACAGCCACTTTTCAGTTATTATATCCAAGCGTTTTAAATACGGCTAAAATTACTAAAATAACCCTTGTTTTAATTTTTTTTTAAATGTAAATACTTTATTAACGTATCTTGTAAANAGAACAAAAAAAAAATTTCCGTACTGTATAAATACAATAATTGATTTTTATTGCGCTTTCTTCTTTCACAATTTTTACTTTGTAATTGAGAACAAAATTCAGAGAGGTGGGAGGAGCGCAAATAAATGCTACAACGCTGAAAATTATTTTTCCCGTAAAGATAAGCTTACATACACGCTTTAACGCATACTTGACTTGTTTATTGTGTGTTATTAAAAAAAAAAAAAAAAAAAAAAAAACTATCATATGCATACGAACATATCAAATAAATACGAAAGAGCATAACTGTAACTGTTTGACTTTCTTTATAGGTGTGCACGATATTTTAAAAATGTTCTGTTATCACATATACATGTCATAATTTAGTACACGCTGTTTAGGCACTTTCTTGTATTTTAGCTATGCATACATTTGTAATGTCCTTGTACGTGTAGACGTGTATAGTAGTATTCTCGTCATGCCACGAGCCACTGATAGATAAGTAAAGGTCCAGAGATGATATAAAAGAAGCTGTATCAGTCGGCTTGTTTTTTAATCTATAGTTGATGACAAAAAAATTCCAATCGACTGTATCCGGAGGACAGTACCGAACAGTCGATTAGATGACGAGTGATAAGCGGGATTTCTTTTTTTTTTTTTTTTTTAATCACTAAGTTTTGCCGTTAAAAAAATAATGCTAATCTCGGAATAAACGATTCGTACGAAAATATAATGAACAAAGGGACAAAGATGAAAAGAAGCGAGGGAAGTATAAAGTTAGGTACAGCCGGCAAAGGAACCCGCGCTCGCATGCGGAGAAAAAGAAAAGCTCCCCGAGCTTTTGAGGCCACGGGGGGGAGGGAGAAAGGCGGAACACTTGCATTCGAGCGTGAAAAAAATTGTTTGCTTCTTTTGGCCCAAAACCGCGTGCATGTTTTTCTCCTCCTGAGGCATATGGCAAGAGAGTGAGAGAGAGGAAGGTATTGGGTATTGTTGAGTTATTCCACCCGCGCATGTGGGCCTCAATGGAATAATTTTATCAGCAGGTATGTACAAAAGCTTTTGAGAAAGAGGTACCTTGTGCATTGGACATATCAAAGGCTCTGCTTGCAAATGCGCATCGATTATGAAGGGTACATCATGCGGTTGAAGCGGGAAAAAAATGAGGGTGTTTTGCTAAAAGGTGGCCCAGAAAATATTCCTCTTTCGAGTGTCGAGGTAACGAGGGTGACGGGACGGCTTTGTTTATTTTTTATTTTATTTTGTACACTTTTTTTTCTTTTTGAGCTTAACTGTCTCAATCGTTGGTTCCAGTGGCAAAGGTGTACTCGCAGTATAAATAACCGTGAAATTTTTCAAGTCGCAATAACGGTTTGTTGGATCTTATATTATATTTTTTTTTTTTCAATTTCTACAACTGTAAACTTGAATTGGATTTGGAAATGCGAATGATGCGATCAAGAACAAAATTATTCTGGCACATCAGCATTTTACATTTACAGAATAATAGTATAATCCTGTATAACAAAAAGCCTTTTTGTTGTTCTGCAAGTACTAAATACGCTTGTGATCGATGGATGCATAATTTTCTTTTAATCTCCATAACGTGACTGAAGAGACGATTGAAAAGGAAAAAGTCAAATAAAAGCTCATGGCGCATTCGACCTTGAATTTTCCTCGATTTCTCCGTATTTACCCACACATGTGTACCCGCGCACACAGAAGAGTCTGTTGCACCGGTAGGTATGACAAATGAGATTACAGTTTTGTCGCGCGAGTGGAAGTGTACACGGAGCCTCTAATACCCTCGAGCATCGGGGCAAAATCGACGTGAAAACGGTCCCCATTGTCGAACCTGAATAGACGAGGCACCCGGATTTTTCATATTAATAGATGAAATTTCTCCCTCCGTGTTTGTCCTGCGCCCTTTGCCGCATTGGGAATCGCATCTAGTAACACAACAAGGGAGCCATTGTGCCCGGCGCTTATTGTGCATTAGCTCCTGTTTGGGAGATAAATGATGTATTTAAGAGCCAGGAAATCTGCGTGCATACACACACGCGCTCTCGGCGCGACAAATGACGTCCTTGTGGACACTGTTCACGTATTTTTCCCTAATAAAGCATATTACGATCGTCGACGCGAAAGCAACAAAATTATCCGAAATGGGAACATCGGAAAAGTACTTCAGCCGAGTCTCCCTTTTTTCAACCACCAGAAGAGGGAAAAAAGAAACAGCTCGGGGTAATCTGCCAATCGTATCTGCGGAGGCTCATCGGCATCGTTGCGGCGCTACTCGAGAGGGATGCTTAACTTCTGTCGCGGCATCAAGATAAACCCCGAGCGAGGCCGCAGATTAAACGATTTTTCCCTTGATTTTTTTTTTCAAAAGACCTCGCGTGTCTCTTACTCTTTTATCTCTCTCTCCCCTATGCCTGCGCTTCCCGTGGAAATCGCGCGTACAATGCCCGCCTCTTTCTCTTTTTTTCGCTCCATTCCGTCGCGTGGAAGTGAGCTCGAGAGTTTTTTTTTTTTTTTTTTTTTTTTTTCTTTACATTGTCGAACCAATGTTGCGGGGAGAGGGAACCAAAATCAAATTTCGATCTTATCGCCGACCTGGTGGCTATTGACAAGCTCTACGACGACAACGTCAAGCACTTGGTGGTAGCACTCGTGTGGGGATCGTCTGATCTTGATGTGCACCCTCGTGGGGTGGATCTTTAAAAGACAAAGCAGGTCTTTGGGTTGAAAATTCAATTTCACTCGGATACCACTCGTCTCTCGATCTCGTCAATCCTTTTTTTCTTTCACTTTATATGTATTTGTATGACCTATTTTTTAAAATTAATGAATCCACTCACAGATTCACTCTATCGAATATTCGGGTTGACCAAAACTAAACGATCGCTTAATCGAGTTTCAACGTTCATTCGATCGCCAAAGCTCCCAGTGCCGACGTTTCACCTCCGTCCCCGTCTTCTCTTCTTTTCCGCATTGTTCTCTCATCTCCTCGCGCTGGTACACACTCATATCTATCCACCCGAATCCAACCCCTCGGAACTTTTCTCCGCGCGCGCGGGGGGTGATGTACGTACACACGTATGGGATAGAGCCCCTCCCTCCGGCTCGTCCGATTGTTCGCTCGGTACCTTTTTCCCATAAAGGGAAGGAAAGTCGGCCAGCCGAGTACGGTCGATCGCCAATTGACTGACGTTATCGGTCTATCTCTCAGATTAGGAAGATTGCCCGCGCGCGTGCGTCTGAATTCTCTCTCTCTTTTTTTTTTTTTTTTTTTTTTCCTTCCCCTCAGGAATTTTTCGGGGGAGAGTATAGCGTAGGGATGAGGGGCTCGATGAAACTGGCCGGCTCGCGGTGTCTAAGCGAGGAAGTGGTCCGCAGTTTGCGATTGACTCACCCTTTTTTACGTAAGTACCGACAGCTTAGGAATTCTCGGTCATTTGGAGGATCCTATGGCTGGAAGTTTTCAATCGCCACAATGACTCCGACGAGCCATTTAATAAATTACTCGACGGACTTTCAAATCCTCGGACGACTGGAAACGACTTTGAAGAGGAAAGCTGCAGAACTGTGTAAAAGTGCAAAGGAATTTAAACTTAGCATAGACATTGTAGAGTTAAAAAACAAGCCGAGGTGAGTGATCGAATGTATATAGGTGGCCAAGGGAAAGGGATGCACAGCCAGTGGTTGGTTTTGTCGTAATCCACCACCAAACTATAAAACGCGCGTGCTCGAGTAGACGTCGATATTAAAAAATCATGCGTCCGAGCACATCTTTTTTTTTTTTTCTTTCTTCGAGATGAGAGAGGAGCCTACAGTTCACAGACCACGGAGCGGAAACGACACCCCCTCCCCGTGTTTCAGGGAAAATTCTACGGCGTGAGAATAAAAGCGCAGCCTCTGTTTTTCGGCGAATGAAAAGTTCGTGCGAAACGTCGATGACGATGATGACGCCTCATTGTTCTCGGAAGCTCATCGACAGTTTTTCCATTGTCCTCTTCATTTTGCCGGAGGCGGGCCTGCGGCTTTTCGCGGAAATCAGCCGAGCCCCTTTCCCGTCCGTGGGAGCTATATGCGGCGAAAATCCCCTTGTAAATCAAAACACGGGACCCGCGTGAATTTGCCCCTACCCTTTGGAAACGTCGACGGATTTTTCCTCGGTTTCCCCATCGAGCTCTGCCGTATCTAGCGAACGAAGCCAACAAGAGCTTTTATTTTGCACGAGCCAAGGAAAGGCCAAAAAGGATGAAAATCAAGAAAAATTAGCCCCTCAAGCACCCATACAAGTATAGACATTACAACACACACGTCACAGGAGAGAGAGGCAAAGGAAGGGAGTCACAATGGTATACCTACATACCTGCACACAAACGAAGGAGAGGAGAAGGAGAAAGACGCGCTCGACCGCGCTGTACCACCGCATCCTTGACCCATGACGGGGGAGCTCCTTGCAAATAACCCTCCCCCTCCTCTACTCCCATCATCATCGTCATTCTCTTCCTCGGAAGAGAAGGGATGAGAAGAAAGGCACTGGGACCGAAGAGGGAGTGGAGGAATCTCGTGCGCAAACAAAACGAGAGCGCGTGAGAATGACTCGTAGAAGGCGGGCGTCAAGCAGTCTGGCCCCAACCTGCAGGGCGGGGGGAGCTGAGGAATGCTGCCTCTGATGGTCCTCTCTCTCTCTCCTCGTGTGGTCGCACGCCGGTGATTCCATCTCCTGCGATTCCACGGGATAACGCTCCTCGATTCGGAGGGAGAAAGCAGGACGAGCACCTGTTTCGGAGATTATTTTTTCACCGCAGGTAGAAATTTTGGCGCTTGAGGGGAACGCAGGAGTCGCGTTTGTATCGAAATTATCGAGTTCCCCAATGGCGAGAGTGGCGAAAAGGGAGTCGTTACTTATATCAAAGGAGCAAGAAACTCATATAAGAGAGGGTCGGGGGGGTGGTGCGCGTACACGAGAAAAATCCCGGGAGAAAAGGCGACATCGCTTTGAGTAAAAAATGTAAGCCTGCACCCATACGAGTTGGTGGAGAGCAAAACAGGTAAGCCTCGACAATGAAGCCCCGAAAAAAGGCATCTTTGCGCGTATATAATATACACACACGGGGAGCAGGTGTTGGTCGGGGAGTAGGCGTACACGTCTCTCTTGCTCATCCCCTTAAACGTACGCCTTTCATCTCCTCTTGCTTCATTTCTCTCCGGCAGCTTAAGAGGATGTTACGCAGGATAATGCATAATGGCCGAGTGCGCGTGTATGGGTAAAATGGGAAGCTCGGAGCTGCGCGCTGCTTTATTCTTTTCTTCTTCTTTTCTTCCTCCGCGGCCAATACAGCCAGATGAGGAGAATAATAGTGTACGGTGACACAAAAGGTTTCTCGAATCCTCCTTTGATTCCATTTGTAGGTATACGGCCCTCGCGTTGTTGCTGCAGGTATTGCCTGTTGGTGGTGGTTTGCCGAGTCTTCTTCATATTTTCTTCGATGTGTATGCGCTGAGAGTCAACAAAAGTCCAAGCCGAGGTGCGAGAGGACAAACTGCCGACCGTTCGTTGGTACATGCGCATGATCTTTTTCGTGTTTTGTAGGGTGATTGGAGTACAAAGGAAGCTGGGAATATAATTTTACGATTTTTGTCAACGGAACATGAGCGTCTCGGTGAGGTGCCCAACTAGTTGTAAGGGTCCGGTTGAGAGATAATAAGTGTATCGGGTAGCTCGATTTTTCGGGTCGAGCCTGAAATGCTGGAAAAGTAGCCGTGATTATCGAAGTTATTGTAATTGAGATGATACGTTTTAACAACCCACCATAGAATTGTGGGTAATGTGAAAAACTGTGAAAAGAAGAAAAAGAAAAATTGACTTATGCACAACGTTCATAAGTATCCACTCATGTGTGCGCGCATTGTTTACACAATAATTATACAATGCTTATCGTTGTACAAAATTTATTACGCAATGTTACTATGAAACAAAATTATTATTTTGGGTACTTTCCTCGTAATGAAGGTACTGCATTTTCTTCCCAATCTTGAGAATCTTTTGAAATAACAATGATAAAACTGAAAAATCTGCGAGTGAGATAGACTCCTTTTGAACAAAAAATAATCATAAGATCGCGAGGACGCTATTTCTCCTAAGCTGATTCAATTCTAAACATTTTTTTTCTATGCTGAATAAAGAAAAAAAAAGCCTAACCTACGACTCATACTTTGATGTTTTTAAATCAAGTTTGTAATTGATTTTTGCGATTTTGTGGCTTAATCGTGCTTCTACAATGAGTTCTCGGTACACCTGTAAAATATCAGATGATCAAAGCTTTTTGGAGCGAAAAGCCCTTGGAACCATCATTACCTCATTTTTTCCGAAAACTCCAGACACGCGTTCAACATCAAACGTACCAGGAAACTGCTCGAAAAAAAAAAAAAAAAAAAAAAATCGCGTAACCTTGCGCATTGCGCGCACAAACGAGGTAAGGACCAAAAGCGCGGACAAAAGAGGACACCCCCGTACAATCCTGTCGCACGTGAAAATTCCGAAACTCCGACACAATTCACATGCATAAAAGACGCGCACAAGGATCCCCCCATGCGTACATAATACGCTTGCGTATTCTCGCGCGCATAACGCGCCGCGTCCTTCTCTCTCTCTTTTCCCTTTGAACGAGCTCGCGTTCCCGGCCACAATATACCCCCGGCATTCTGCGGCTCCGTCGTTGCGAAACGCCGTCCTGGATTTTCCACCCCCCCATACGTATCCCTTTCATAAGCGCAGATTACGTGCTTTTCCGGCTCTTCTCGCGATCCGCACTCGGATGCGTAATCGCGTTTGGGGAGGAGGAAAACTCTCCTCGTACGCGGGCCCCCATTGAGAATTTTTCCTCCATTCTCCATACATAATATGTGTATTATTGTCGGTGTTTCAAGGAAATAAGCCTCGCCTTGTTTTGCGCGCTATTGTACGTCGATTTGCGTGATGGCCCTCGGATTTTCCTTTTTCCGGGACGGGTAATCCTTTTCGGCTCGAATAGAATCACAGTGTACTCAACCTGTGCGTGCACTGGCCGTAGCGACACAATGAGCCCGTAGCCGCAGCTTGTACGTACGGGTATTATCATTTATTCGTCATTGGTCCTTTGCTTCTTTATTTTCCGAGGACAGGTGGATGTAAGGACGAGCGCGCCCGAGTACATTTTCAAATTTGGGATACATTATATTTATACGTGCGTTGTTATATCCTTCGGCTCGTTATTTTCCCATGTACAGTGCGGGCCAGGTGCATTGGGTTTTGTATACGACGAGCTCGAGGGTAAGGGAAAAAAGGTATCGATGCAACATTGACTTTTATGGACACGGAAAAAAAAGCTCCTTCAACATCTTTTGGCCATTTATTTAAGTATTACCTAGATTTTCGAGTCTACGTGTTGCCGGCTCGAGACAATTAATTCGACACACTGATAATAAATTTCATCGAGTCTATTGTCGCAATGCACCAAATGCAACTATTAAAGGACAAAATGCCGTATACAGAAAATGCGGGTTTTAAGGCGTGGATACGCTCGAGTCGAGATTCTGTTCAAGAGAGCCGTGACCTATCGCTCTCGTGGTACTAACGGTCTACAGGTATATTTCATCCTCCTGCTATTACAAATACACCGTTGTGGTCTCGGAGGCTGTGGGTGTCTTTGACAGAGTCATTCAAGGCCACGTTTTTGCCAACCACCAAGAATTTGTCCAAAAGTTCTAGTCCTATTTTCTCTTCTTCTACCCCCCAAATGATGTGAATTATCAGATATTTGATCTTGGGGGGAAAAAAAGAAAGAAAAAAAATGGAATAAACAAGAATCAAAGACAATCATGTAATCACGCACCCTTACCAAGATGAATCGATGTCACTCACGTTATAAGAACCTTCTCGTCGCACAGCGAGGTACAAGTCCCTCGTTTATGTACCCATACACTTGATGCAAATCAGAGGCAAGAAGTAAGTAACGCGCGTGCGGGCTCCACTTTTCCGACATATGTCACCATGTACACTTGGCCGCAAGTCGCCCCAAATGCAAGAGAGAGAGAGAGAGTGCGCATCCATAAGCCGAGCTGGCGTGAATAATTTTCGATCGACCGTTATTTACCATATACGTATATAGGTTGATATGCATAGATGGAGGAAAGGGGGTTCTGGGCTCTAGGCGGTGTACAACGGCGGTGGCGTTGTCTCCTGTCATGCACTGTCCTCCAGGCTGCGAGTGAGCCACCGAGAGTGTGTATACCTCCTCCCGAGGATTGACGGGCGCGCGCGCGCCTGCCGGCATTTGAATTAGAAATAGACACACGGAGAGCGTGCCGGTGCGCCGTCGTCAACCGGCAGGAGAGTGGCAGTGTCGCGGCACTTCATCTCCCGACGTGTAGTAGGTATAATATATATGCCTATACCCGAGCACTTACCGATGCAGCACGACAAGAGAGCCAAACTTGCCCCCGGTGAGTCGGGTTTGTTTAAGCACGCGTGTAATCGAGCGTGTTTAGCTGCAATTTTTCAGAGCCGGGAAGTGTGCCCTGAGGCTTTATTCGCTGGTTTTTTTTTTTTTTTTATTGCTTGCTTGCTGTGCCTGACGCCGCAGAGAACGTGTTTTTCCCCCTTTTTTTTTATTGTCTGGCAAGCGGATTCCACATGGTAAATAATTTTTTTCCCCCCAAAACAGTATTATAACTCCATTACGCTGCATCAAAAATATATACCTTACTCGATTTTCAACAAATGCTTATTATTTTGTTTCTTAAAACAAAACAAAAAAATAACTAAAGATTACACCGCATTATTTATACTTATTGCAAGCTTTTTTTATACTATTGGAAAATAAGCACCTTTACCCTCAATGATTCGGGAGGTGTGTAAAAATAGAGAGTACAGTATACTCTTGGGTTAAAAATCGGTTGTGTCAGTTTTCTACACGATTTAACCGTTAAAATGTAAGGAAATTAAATTTCACCCGCAATTAACCGTATACAACACTGTCGCCAATACGAATTCTATCGAGGAACACCCCTCTCGCACACACCAGCCAAGATCCACCCCATACGTACACCGATCGGCAAAGTATATCGAATAAAATACCCATACGGTGTATGGCACCGATCCAATAACAATTGCCAAACCTCCGAACACCAATCCATTAAATTACATTACCCGGGCGCGCATATGAACCTCACACCCTCGAAAAGAAAAAAAAAAAAAAAAAAAAAGCAAATCAGCCTCGAGGGCATAAAATTTCATTATTACCCCGTGGCGCATTCGCCACGCAAATTTAACCGACCTTGGGTGTCGCAGTACTCGCACGCATCGACAGACCGATCGAAGATGAAAAATGCCCGTGATGCCTCCTCGCTTATACGTATGCGCTCGCGCGCCACGCTCGCCCTTATAATCCAGAGCGTGTGCGCGAAGGGGAGGCCGCCAAATTGCCGGGATGTTCGCGCGACGAGACATTAGCGACGGAGACACACTCACGGACCCTTCCTCTTTCTCCCCCCCCCCCCATCCCTATCCCTTGGTCGTTACGCGTATATACATGGGGTCGTCGGTCGGCACATGCACGCAACTACATATGCATGTACCTGCGTGTATACCTCACACCATGGAGGTAGATTTAAACGAGCAATAAATATATTAGTCCCCTCCCGTCAACTTTTGCCTCTTCTCCTTTGGGCTGTCTCTGCCGCTCCCGAGGTTTCCCCACTCAACGGCACAACTGCGCTCCTCTTGTTTATTTTTTGGCGGTTAATTATCATCTCGGCCCTCCAACAGGCGAAACCTAGTTTTTCACCCGTGTACGACACGAATCTCGTCCAATTACTTGTAGGTTCCACCATTACACGCTATGAGGAGGATAATTTTTGTTTTACGACTTTGCGGGCCAATCAGGCGTTTCAAAACTCACCGGGGATACTGCACCGTGAGGATCTTCCGCTCGATCGGTTCGCGATTTCCTGCCATCGGCGGCTGTTCTCCGCGATTAGGCGTGTGTGTATGGGCGTGATTCTCCGGGGGCCCCGGGAATCGCTATGAAAAATTCATAATCGATGTCACGCGTCTCACTTCGATGTGTACGCGCATGGGTGAAAGGGAGAGACATAAATTCGGGCCTCAATCACGGGGCGTGAGCGAGTTGGGCGGAATCGGCAAATTGGCCCTTTTTTACTTTCGAACGGGTTTGATTTTTTTTTCTTCATTTCTTTCAGCGCAGCAGTCGTCGTATGTGTGGATCGGTTTCTAATAAATAATAAGAGCGCGAGCGTGCGAAACGATTTTTTTTCTTTCCCCGATACCCGCGCGTTCCATATTTAAATCGCCTGCAATGGTAATAAAAAAAAAAAAAAATGAGAGAATTTAATCGACACAGCTGTTTGTATGTATGCTAATTCACGGTTACCGATCATTTACCGGGGGGTGTCGAATGTTACGAGACCGGTAATTAAATCACGTGTCGCAGTCGCTTTGGTTATGACTGTCGAACGTTTGGCGCTGAGATTTTGCGGGATACGTAGATCCGATGCCAAGAGAGGCGTGAAGGGTCTTCTCTCATGACTGCATGATAATGTCGGTATTGCTCGTCTTGAACATCGGATCGGTATATGTGTGACGTGCCGTCAAAACGTCACGCGAATATCGGTCGTGCCCCTTTCTGGCGTTTCTTACATTCCCATGTAGTACAATCCGATAAATATCAAGGCATAATTGATCCTCAGTGTGAAGAAGAAAAAAAAAAGGAAATCAGTTCTTCCAACCGAAGGGGCCATTGCGCTTTACCAAGTGAAAATGTGATGAGGAACCGTTGCTCACAATGTGACGATTCGGGCGCGTTTGACGTGTTGGTGGCGAAAATACAGAAACACAAGCAGGTTCCTCGACCCGCACTTCACCCGAGCAATGGCCAAAACCGAGAGGAGGACGCTTTTCTCAAAGGCCATCACGAGGAAAGTCGCACGGCACGACAGTAGTGGTCGTAAAGGAAGCGTGAAAGGCGCGCGCGTATACATGTATAAACGTCCAAAGGGTCACGGGGAAAGAAAGAGAGGCCCACAATGGCCATGAATGGCTCATCGCGCTATATTTGGACGGGGGAGTTCATTCATGCCCTTCACCCACGGGTCAAACGCCGGGGCTTCAATGGAAAAGGGAGAGGCGACTCTTGGTCTACTGGGAAAACGAGCGACACCTTTGCCGATGCATACCTCATCCTCTCTTTTTCTTTTTTCCAAAAAAAAAAAAAAAAAAAAAAAAAAAAAATAGCTGACGGCCCGTTTGCTCGCAGCCGATTCCTGTTTCCTTCTTGGCCTCCCTCTCTAACTTTCTTTCCCGGCCCATGGCTTTTTGTTCGCCATTATGGGCTCGGCTTTCTTCCTCGCTCGCTTTTCCGTGCTCCCTTTCATTCTTTCCCCGTGTATCACTTCTATTTGCTCCCCAAGGCTCCTTTGGCCCAGTTAATCTGTGTATTCGTGCTCCTCCACTCTTTCATTGTCCCCCCGCATTGTGCCCGACCTTTTTCTTCCTCTTGTATTTATTTCCACCATCCATTCTCGGTGAAAATTTTATTTGGGGATTACAACATTGGGAGGAGGGATGACGACCGGCGTTGCAGTCCGGAAGATAAAACAGCGCCACGCCCTCCCTCCCTCTTTTGGCTCTTTTACACCTCTGCCTCCAGCTTCGTGTAATCATACTTTATATCCTCTGCAATGGTATACCAGTGATGGTTGGTACTATGATTTCTCGATTCGATACTACCATTGGACTGGTTTGTTGCAATTTCATTCCTAAGCAGGTAAAAAATGCTTCTCACCCCCCATCGACGATTGAAAGCCCAGGCTACTTCCTCGGCACGTCCGAGACCCCGCGTGGTTTTCCTACTCATCGTCCTCAAAGGGCGCGGGGGAGAAAGAGGAAAAAAAAAAAAGAAAAAAAGAAAAACTAAAAGAAAGAAACGAAGAGAAAAGCGGGCGCGCGAAAAAAGGGCCGACTCCCAGCGGTGCGCCACCCTCGGGAGCTTTGCCCGCGAACTCACACAATGTCAAACAGCTCTTCCGCCGCTGGACACTCCCTTTCGTTGCTTCATTCATCTTTTTCTTTCTTTCATTCTTGTTTCTCCCCCGCACCACCGACCGCTGCTGCTGCTATACTACTGCTCGTGTGCGCTGCCCAAAGATGCTCTCCCCGGGAGTGCGATTCGGCGAACGCCCGCACAATGTCCCACCGGCGCGGGGTGTACCTCTCATCCTCATCCTCGTCCTCAATGGAAATTAGCCATTGTCAGTGGCGAGCCATTCTTTTTGCGCGCGAGTGCGCTTTTCCGCGTTTTCACTGCGCCGCGTTGTCCCCAGCGCTTTCGGCTCCCCTTCAAAAGGCCCGGGCTTTGCTTGTGGCGGTGGTGATGATCGTGGCGGAAACGACTGCGCGTTCGCATGGACTTCCTGTGTCCCTTTGCCTGGCCACCGCGAAGGGGACTGTCGTAAAGAATAGGAAGAACAAAAAAAAAAAAAAAAAAAAAAAGAAAAGAGCGAGGTGGATACTCAACTACGAATGCAATCGTTATAGTTGTTTGGGTGATATTAGATGGTTTTTTTTTTTTACGAGTTTCGGTAGATTATCCGTACGTGTACTGTTCAAAAGAGCTATTTGACCATTGTGTATGTACTTTAAGCCTGTGGTGCTTCTTTCGCTGGGCCACGTAACTTTATTTCGGTACAAAAGGAACAAAGTACTGCTTTGGATGATGTATCAGTAATCTAACGTGTTGCTTAAAAAAAAAAAACGATTACTTGCTGATGCGTTAATTGCTGAAGAAATCAAAAAGTAATCTCCAGTTTTCTCGATAAATATCGCTCATTGTTTTCTTGATTTCTCGAGCCCGACTTGCCATCTCATATACAGCCAAACGAACTTGATCATCTTTTAAATACCAAAAAGATAAGCCGTGACCTTTCGCTTCGTAGTTATAAAAACTTTTTTCAGCTTTTGGTACAACAAAATACCAATACGGGATGTGGAAAAAGCTGTCCAACCAACTTGACCGTACGTCACCAAAAAAGAGTAAAAACACGTTTGGCTTGAAGGTATACGCAGCATGTGTAAACTCGAGGACCATCAACCGACACCCATCACATTTTCACGCATCCCCGCAATCGCTATAATCGTGCGTATACACCCGAGAAACGACGCGCATAGGCACAACACATTAACAAACAATATCCACGTGAGCACGTATACACGTCGTGTTTCCACGAGCATAAATAAGTCGGGTATTTCTCACACCTTGGCTCAATCCGGAATAACAGGCATCGTTACATTGTTACCAGGAAAATGATCGATAGGCAAAACGCCACGTGTATATTTATATACACATACACAATGTTATACACCAAAGTGCGCGTACAAATCGAGGTGTAGGCATATAATATCCTCCGGAATGGCCTCTCGTCTCTTCTGTACTCGCTGCTCGAGCACCATCGCTGACAAGCATTGACGAATGAGATATTACACGCTCGCCCGTACACAAGGGACGCGGAAGAAAAAGGCCACGGAGGGAGGAGAATTTCTCAATGAGATGTATTACGGCTAATGGCCCGAGAGTGTCGATGAAAGGGTGAAAAGCAAAATCCACGATGAACGAGCTTCCTTTTTAAAAAAAGAAAAAAGAAAAAAGAAAAAAAGAAAAATAAATAAATAAAAATATACATGTAGAGACGGATGGATGGGAAGAATAACGCGCGTGTGTTCTCCCGTCGTGTGGCTCTCTTCCTCCTCTTCTTCGCGGGTGCTTAGACAACGCCGGCCGTTGTCCACGACCCCCCTCGAGGGATATGACCAAGCACATATCATAACCAACGGCTTTCATACGGACGCGCTTCATGTCGAAAGAGTTGGGACGCCCGTGTGTACACAACCTCTTTAACCTTCCACACGGGGACGCCTCTCGTAAGCGTTTCGCCCTCTCACGGCTGAGATTTTTTCAAATCCGCTCTCGCGGCGCGCGGCCAAAGTGGCCCGAGATAACAATAATACGGCTCACACGCCAACGAGGGTATACATAATACCGAGTATCGGCCGATCATCGTCCAATGTTTTTTCACTGGCCAAAGAAACAGCCCATCGTCAGATCGTGCGAGGTGGTGTGATCCAGCCTAGCTGTAAGTTGGCTCAACTAGCCAAAGGGCCAAAAGCACCCCTACCACCTCCGACGTGTACCTACACCCTTGTAAATGGAGGCTCTAATCGCTCGGTACACAAGCGCGTATTGGAGACACAAGCCCCCGCGATGATGGGGCACCGAGGGAACAATGGGGCTCGCGAGGAGACGCGTATGGATGCAGGTCTCTCGTTGTCATCGGCTCTCGTGTAGCTGACACTTGTCGATGCCATTGTGCTTATGATCTCCCTCCCTCTCTCGTTTATACCACAATGGGAAGAAGAAGCCTACGGGACAAAGTGCCTTTCCCATATATATATATACGATTGTGCGGGCGTATACGGTGAGATTATTTCGGAAAAGTGGATTTACCGATGAGAGAGAGATGTGTAAATTGTACTCTAGCGTTGCACTTGGAAATCCAGATCCACTGGGGCCGGGGGAAGCCGCAAATTACACTTCGCTTTGCTTACCCGTTTGGTCGATTTTTTAATCGAATATCTCCGTCCCCCGAGTCAACTTTTCCCTCTCCCCGAATCTCCCGGTATATTTTCGCATAAACGCCGGGGTTTCAATCAATTTCCAATGCAAATTGCATTTGACTCCCACCCCACATCCTCCGTGGCTCCCGATCAGGAAAACGATCCCCCCTTCCCCTCGTCCAACGTCTCCCTGCACAATGCCACCTTCTTCGGCGTCTTAATCAACGACATCTTTCGCGCACAGCTCGTCCTCGGATCCCGCGAGCGAGGGAGATGATCTGTCTCTTGGAAGAAAAAAACCCCAAAGGTTCTCGTGGGGCGAGAAATCGTGTAATCGGCGCCAGACGAGTGCCCGACAAACAAGAAAAAAATCCCCGCGGTAAGAGAAAAGAGGGGGCGAGAGGAATAATTATGGCGCCTCTCTGTTTGCGGATGGCCATCGGGGCGCTGTTTGGCCAGGTCGCGAGTCGCAAATCAAATTAAAGTCGGATTTTTACTTTTTATCGGTGCTGGATCGAGCGTCTGCATCCCCCGTGGGGTATATATGGGGGGGTTTTTTTTTATCATCGAGTGGCGCACTCGAGAGGCCCCGGCCGATGGGTTTTCGCGCGCAATCTCACCAGCCATTAGGTGCCTTTGTGCGGGATCTCTGGTGTATATACGTGTTGCGTAGAGGCTCGATCTCCCGTTTTGTTCCGTATATAAATGGTATCATAATGCGTTGTGTGCGCATGTACTTAGCGGCGCCTCGATCGGGGGCTGTTTTTTCGCTCGAAAGCAATCTGTAAATGTTTGCCGGCTGAAATTGCGTGCCATATGGTTTGCGCTTCCAACGGAAAAACTGATGGGACCGCAAAAGCCCTGCCCCATTATATCACGGGGGCGCGACCGCAATTTAGGTGTCTCGCGTCCGAACCACGCGCTAGTGGCAAGGAAGAAAAAAAAAAAAAAAAAAAAAAGTAGGAGCGACGAAAAGTAAGCTGCATAGCTTTATAGCGCCATTGTCGCCGCACTACGATTTATATGAGTGACAACGGAATAACGGAATAATTGCAATGATAATCGGGCAGCAGTAATGTTACATCAGAAAAAAAAAAAAAAAAAAAGTGAAAAATATCTCCCACACGCGCGTGTGACACGTCTCTTTTGAGGAAAAGTGAAAAAAAGCGAAGACGGAAACTCGCGAGCGAGCAGAGAGAAAGATATACGGGGTGGGCGACGCCCTGCAAAGTGATACACGTGTTTCTGACACTTGCGCGCCCGAGGAACGAAGCCACGCGCCGTGTGTGTGTTATACACACTTGCTTTTTCCCATTTTCGTGTGCTTTCTATTTTTCGGGTGGATTTAGAGACGCTGCGGGGAAGCTAATAATGGCACCTCGGAGACTCTCCTCACGAGCCATTTGCGTGTGTGTACACTGTACCAGCGTCTCTGGCACGCGGATCATTCCGCGGTTGTATTGACTTTCGATGGAGGGGAGTTTCCTACATTGGCACTTGGGGACGATGGGAGGCACTTAGTTTTTTTCTTCTTTTTTTCCTTTTATTGGAAACTTTTCGCAACGTGACGACCGAACGGTGTAGGGTCTCCAGTTCCTAAGAAAAACGCCAGTGTAAAAAATACATCCCAAATCAAGTATACGCTTCACGATATCTCTAAGCTGTTCATCACGTCATATTCCCTGACGGGCAAATGTTGTACGTAGAAATTCATTCCGCATACTCTTTTGATCTAATTGAAAACGTAATTGCGATAAATTTTATAGCTCATAGTTTGGGTGGCACGTAAAAATTGACACGAGATGATAGATTCGCTGTGTAACTCACGTTAAATTGCAGATAAAAGTGAAATAAATGACCGTTTTGTAGTTACGAATACCAAAAAGTCTTTGATGATTATTTCTCCCGAAAGTTCGAGAGTCAACCTTCGACCTGCAATAAATCCAATGCGTACAGACTATAAAAATTAGATTAAAATCCAAAGATCGCACGTATGCAGCAGCTGCCTGAGAAATCGTAGACGCGCATCGATCCACGCATATCGCAGTTACTCCCGAAACGCCATAGTATCAAAGACCCGCGAGAATTAGCATATCGCGTTGCGTATGTACACTCGCTGGCGGATAAAACTCGATCGGCAGCCAAGCGAACCCGTTCGCCGAGCGATTAATAATTAATAAACGCGAGAAACCGATACACCGGCTCGCTTCCCATGATCAGTTTCGGCTTTTCTCACGTGTCCTGGTAACTCGATACTACTTCGCCGAGTGCGCGCACAGCGCGCGTGTGTGTGTAAGTATCGACGCGAGCGATCGGAGGATTCACAGGGCTCTCCTCCTCCTCCGTCCCCCGGAAACAAGGATCTCCGTCCCTTCGCTCTTCTTTCCCCGTGTGCCCTTTCCTCTCGCAAGCGTCCACAATGCCTCCAACGGTGAATCGATTATTCAAGAATAATATTTTTTAATAATCGCCGGGAAATTGGCTCCAGTAGGCACCACTCTTCGGTCGGGTGTATAATATCTCGGCGCTCCTCGATAGGTACGTAGCTTTTTTTTTTTTTTTTTTTTTTTTCGGGGTGAGGGGGATATCTCGGGAGGAAGCTGGCTTGGGAAGAAGAGGACGGTGATGCGAGTAGGAAGTGCGCCGGTTGGTTCCTTTGATGCGTGCCGGCCGGGTGATCTCGTTGTTGTTGTTGTTGGCGCTTCTTGTGCGCGTCTGATCGAGCGAACTTGCGCTCTTTTACCTTATTTACGATTTCGGGAGGTCCCCGGTGTAGTACGCGGGTAAGGTGGATTTGTTCAGGGATAGTACATTTTTTTTTTTTTTTTTTTTTTTCATTACTTGTTCCAAAAGAGGGAAGTTGTGGGGCTGATGTTAGGGTTTTTTCTCTCACAGCCTCGCGGTTTAGATGTTCCAAGGTGAAATCGTGGCGGGAGATTCATCGTAAATTTATACGAGTACTATGTACCCGAACCCATTTTTCTTGAGTACACGTTTCGAGCCACCATCAATACCTGATGGATGCAGTCTCAATGAAGGTATTTAATAAAAGTGAATTTAGCGTGTCTTCTTACAGTTTTGATAATACATTTTAACCGATTATTGCTGCCGATACCGATGATTACAGATCAAAGCTAACGGCGTGTGTATGTATATATTACGTGTTAATAACAGCCTCTTTTTTTCGGTGTTTATTTCTCTCAGCTATACGTAAATTTTACTAGATTTTTATCAGTGCAGGGTATAAAAAGATCGAAACCTTAGGTCAGGAAAAATAATAAGGAGTATTTTTCATTCGTTTATTTATTAAGCTTTATTCTTACAATTAATCTTTTTCCATCCCATGAGTAGAGAACAAGTTGAGTGATAGTATCATAAACAAAAAAAAAAAAAAAAATAAGATAGAATTCTAAAAAATTCATTTCACTTGTACTGACAATTCGTATGAGATCTAGATCCCTCAAAAGCAAATTCTCTTAAGTTTCTTCCAAGATTGGAATCAGTTTTAAGGTTGATCCAATCAATATGAAATTCAATCTGGACGAAATGATTATGGTGCAAAGTGTAAAGTCCAACCAGCTCAACCTTATTGTTGTTATTTCGCACGACAATACTATCAGAAGAAGACTGTAAAAAAACATAAGCGTTTATGAATAAATTTGACAGCAGAGTTTGTAAAAAATCAATATTAATTATTGATGAGTATACCAATTTCATTTTGTATTCGACGCTTTTGTTGCATAATTTTGATTCATGCAGTTTATCTTTATAATTCAATGTTTTCCGACAAGAATCGTCGTATGAAATTAAACCCTGTAAAAAGTGCAACTGATAGCACGGTTCAATTGAATTTCGTCCATTTTTATGATAAAATGTCATCATACTCTCGTACAAAAGTAACGTGCTTTCACGAGGCAGATCAACAGCGTTAATGTATTCGTTAAATTGTACATCTCGCTCCAGTTGTCCCACGGCAATGTTAAACGAGTTACTAGATGTATCGCTAAAAAATTATTTTAATTAAAAATTACAGTTTGATTTACAGCATGTCATGTATTTCATTGTCAAAGCGTATCTTACTCTGATTGAAATTTTTCGTGAATGATGATTTTAGCGATGGCGATGAATTCGAAATGTTTTTGAGGACATAAGTTTGGAAGATTAAAACCAGCATAGTAAGTTGTCGAATTATTTAACACACAACTGGCAGTTGTAACAACGTAGTTATTTTTAATAAGTGCTCCACTACACGAGTACATCTTTGCATTGTTATAATTGCTAGCTTTTACAATAGCTGCGTGGAATCCAGCCCATGCCCTTCGAGCTAAAAAACTTCCTTCAGCTCTGGCTACTTATTTCCACATGAAATTTTAGTTGCCTTTTTATGTTGTGTTTAAATAATCAAAAAAAGTAGTCTTGTGAAAAACAATAATCACTTACCTTGAACAACAATTATCAAAAGTGCGGAGAGAATTTTCAAAGAAACCATCTTGGTCGAGCGAACAAGACTGACTGTGCGTTTCTCGAATTTCTTTGTTTGTCTCTAAAAATTTTTCTTATCGACAAAAATCATTTAGGTGATAAAGTTTTGCTTTAGGAAATAAAAGCTCTTTGTAGTTTACAGTAAAGATAAAAGAGTCCATCTGTACCCCACGGCTTATCAAATAATGAAGTAAAATTTACTGCGTGGACTCAATTAAATATAATTGACAAGTGCCACTCAAAAGAAAAATCAAGCACAGCATACACTATTGTTTCATGAAAAGCTACATTACCATTACAATCATATCTTACCAGTGATGGTAATTTACATGAATAAATATTATTTCTCGTGAGAGATTTTGAAATTGTATTCTCCATCTATATTATCCTTGTAAGTATAAACATGACCTTTTTTTTATAGTTATGGTGGTCGTCGAGTGATCAAGATTGATTGTGTTTTCGTGAAATTTCATTGATATAGTGTCCAAAAATCCAGATGCAACCAGAAAATTATCAGTATCTATTAATGATAGATAAAATTGTATCTTACGTACAACTTCTGTTAGCCTTGTATATTATTTCAGCTGACTTTTTTGGGTGGATAAAAAAATCATTAAATCCAATGAAAATTTTTGTTAAGATAAGTTTGAGTCGCATTTCAAAACTCAACGAAAAGTACTTGAATATTAACAGCTTATGTAATTTTCGTATAAAAATGATTGTTCTGAAGCCTTAGCTATTTTTTTTTCTTTTTCTATTCACATAGATTATAATTATGACTTCAACCCCATGCCCAGAGATTAAAGGTATGCGTCTGGGATACATTGTATACCAAACGCCGTCACGAAAATATATGAACCTCTTCTTGCCAGGTTATACTTGTATGGATAAATCGATGGCGTATTCGCGTATCAAACGATTACGTCAGACTCTTGAAAATTGCCAACCACCGATACCACCAGAACCCGTGTCTTGACTACACGCATTTCCAGCCACCATTTATTGCTACAGCTGAGTCCTTACTATTGTAGGGTATCGCGTGCACGCGTGTTACAACTTCGCCGATGTCGTATTGTAAGAAGCTTTGCTCGCTCATCCGAACGTAAGCCGGTCCGTCGATTAGCATTGTGCCAGATTCGGGTTTGCGAGTGAAAAAGGAGCAGAGAAATGCAAAATCAAGAGGACCTTCCTGTATTACATACACGACAAAGTCAAACGGAGTTTCATCGAAGAGAGGAAGAAGAAGCCATCGATACCCCGTACTTCCCTCGAGTATGTTAATGAAATAGAGATGCGAGAGAGAGAGAGAGAGATGGCCTAAGAAGCGGCCAAGTGTGTATCCCTCTCTTACCCCTCCGATGGAACTTGGGTATACCGATCATCGCTACCCTTGAGATCAAGGGGGATGTGTATAACTTCTAGTATGGCGTTTGGGGCTTTTTGAGGCAGCGATCCTTTTTCTGGGTAACAGCAAGAGAGGCTTATAAGATTTCTTATTTGCTTCGAACGTATTTGTGAGATTTTTAATAACTTAATTGTGAAAATGAGTACAGAGTTTTTAAAAAATCATGCTTCATTGAGTAAACTGAGGGAAAGTAACCTCGGGTTTAGAGGAATTTTTTTTTGCTTGCTGAAATATCCAGAAGACGTTTAAATCAACCTTGAGAATAAGAGTTACCTTTCCAGAAAACTCAATAAGTTTTTTCTGACAAAAAAAAAAAATTACTTAAACAAAGTGTTCTTTACGCTAAATAATATTTTTCAATATTATTGGATACTTTAAAAACTTATATTTTATTTCAATTATTTTGATTACATCAGTTTTACACCAAAGTTTGTTTTTATCATAAAGATGCTTTTATTTATAAAATTGATTGAAAAAAAAGATGCTTACTTAAAATGTATAATCTAATTTTGTCTTGTGTTGCAACTGTAAGATAATGATGAGCCTTCGATTGACGTTGCATATTTGCCTATTGTAGCAATTACTTACTATCCTCCACATTGTAGCGGATCCATTCGGTATACAATGAAACATTAGTGAAAATGTTTTTGTGTACAGTACCGAGTCCGACAAGCACAATATCATCACCATTTTTTTGAACCAGAACTCCACCGTAGGTAATCTGTAAATCATGAAAAATTATTAACTTGTTGTCAATTGAGCTACTTCAAAACGTATGCACACTTTTGATACTTACTAAAGGATACGTGGTGTGTATTATGCCTGTAGATGTACACAACTGGGTGTTGAAGAGTGTAGCATTTGTGTCGTAGTTATATAATTTTTTATGACAAGACTGGTTATCCATCAAGGAAGCCGGGATGAACATCAATCTGTAACCTTTTTTCCCTTTAAGGGAAAAGTGGGCCAAGGTGCATTTCCTATTTTTGTCAACAGTTTTGTAATGGTCGGGCAGCTTCACAAGCTTGTCACTTTTCTCCGATTGTTGGAACTTTACGATAGCTATGTCATGCTCGTCATAAAATGTACCACTAAAACAGTATTCGTAACTTGAATTTTTAGTTTAATTAATTGTGGATGATAACTTTTATTACGAATATTGGTCTACCTCGGTTTATATTTTTCGTGAATGATAATTTTATTGATTGCAACAATCTTTGCATGTTCTTCTAGATGAAAGTATCTTACATCAAGACTGACGTAATATGCCATGTCTTTCTTATTTACACAACTGGCACTTGTAACGACATAGTTTTTTTTGACAAGTGTACCACTACATAAGCACTTCATGTCATTGTTCTCAACTATTCCAATGGCCGCGTAGAATTGAATTTGTTTTTTCTGAATTGCCACACCTTTGTCTGCCTTGGCTGCGTATTTAACGAAATTTTCTTTGTAAATTCAATTTTAGTGAATTTTTTTAACAAACAATACATTGAATGAAAATTTATGATAGTTTGGTTTTGGATACTATGAATAATTATAGTAAAAATAATGATACTGATTTAAAGTTGTCCACGGGTTTAATATGATGCAGAAAGATCCTCGAAATTTGATTAAAATTCTTATGATTTTGTTTAAAAAATGTATGATTAGTCTGTCAAGTACTTGCCTTCATTAACATCGTCTAGCGAAGTTTGACTATTGATCCAATCAATATGAAATTCAATCTGGATGAAATTATGATGGTGCAAAGTATAAAGTCCAACCAGTTCTGTATTATTCTCATAATTTCGAACTACTACACCCGAGGGAAACTGTAAAACAATTTGAGTATTAGTAAATAAATTTTCCAACAAAAGCCTCGTAAAGTATAAACTTCTTACACATACCGATTTTTTTTCGTACAAGATACTGTCAACACAAAGTTTTGACTTATACGTTATACCTTTGTACTTCAACGTTTTTAGACAAGAGATGTCGTATGAAATGTAATGAAAAACATTTTTCAACTCATGGTATTGCTTGCTGAAATTTGACTTGTACTCGTGATAAAAAGTTGTGATGCTTTCGTAAAACATTGATGTACTTTCACGAGGCAAATCAACAAGATGAATGTATTCGTTAAGCTCCACGGCTTGTTTCAGTCGCACCACGGCTATATCATACTGGTTGCTGTAAGTGGCACTGAAAAATTTTTTCGATTTCAAGTTACAATGTAATCAATAACATACATGTTTGATTGTAAAAACATGTCCTACTTTGATTGGTATTTTTCGTGAATACTAATTTTAGCTATGGCGACGAACTTTGAATCTTTCTGACGCCTAAAATCTTGGAGACCTAAACCAACGAGGTAACTTGGCGAGTAATTTAATAAACAAGTAGCGGTAGTAACAACATAGTTTTGTTTGATGAGTGCCCCGCTACACAAGTATATTTTTTCATCGTTCGTAGCTCGTACGATAGCTGCGTGGTATTGAAATTGTCTTCTTTTAATCAACAAATCCTTGTCATTCTCTGCTAAACATTGGACACAAAAATTTTTTCAGGTTCTTACGTGGTACTTTACATGACTTAGTATACTAACAACTATCACAATAATTACTGTAGTTTATTTATCAATTTAATAAAATAAATGCAGAACAATGAAAAAAAGCTGATTATACTTGGAAATATATAATTACAATCATAGGTATTTACCTTGATTCGGGTCTTCTGTTACAGAGGTGTTGTAGTTTGGTTCTTCAGTATTTAATGGCTTTAGATCTGCTGTAACAGTAACTGGGATTGTATTGACTATTCCCATAGTACCCGATGAAGTATGGATATCCACTGTTCTTCTGGTATTGATTTTACTGTGGATCCAGTCGATATGAAATTCAATATTAATGAAATAATTCCAGTATGAAGTGTAAAGTCCAACGAGCTCTGTCCTATTGTTATTATTGCGTTCGAGAATACCACCTGAGGGAAACTACAAACCAATGCAACCATTTTTTAATCAATTTACTAACAGAACTCACTTTGAATAAATTTAGTCTCATATAATATTTACAGAATTTTTTTTGTGTTTGACGCTGTCCTCGCAGAACTGCGATTTATGCAGTATGCCCTCATCGATCAACGTTTTCTGACAAGAACCATCGTATGAGATCAAACCCCAAAAAGATTTCAGTGCATGGTACGGTTTATTTAAACTCGACCGATGAAGATGATAATAAATTGTCGTGCTTTCGTAGAAAACTAATTTACTTTCACGAGGCAGATCAACAACATGAATAGGTTCGTTAAATTGTACATCTCGTTCTAGTCGCACCATGGCTATGTCATACTGGTTGCCGTATGTAACACTAAATAATTTTTTCAATTAAAAATTTTGGTTTCATTCATGAGATAATATGTACGATTGTTAAAACATGCCCTACTTAGATTGGAACTTTTCGTGAATGATGATTTCAGCGATATCGAAGAACTTTGAATCTTTCTGACGCCTAAAATCTTGGAGATCAAAACCAACGTAGTAGGTAGTTGAGTCATCTAATACACAAGTAGCAGTGGTGACAACATAGCTTACTTTAACTTGAGCTCCACTGCACAAGTGTATCTTTTCACCGTTTGTATCTCGTACGATAGCTGCGTGGTATTTAAACTGTGTTTTTTGAATCATCAAACCCTTATCAGCCTCATTAACTGGTTTGACATGAGATAATGTATTTATACGCTTTAACATTGTTTAAAAAAAGACACATTCCAAGAAGTAAGGTAATAATTGAACATTTGTTGTAAGTCGTTCTCATGCAACATGATATGTGAAGACCAGCAAAATATTCTGATAAAATGACAAGCACTTACCTCGATCAAGGTTGTCTTTTACAGAAATGATGTTGTTTTGTTCTGTAGTGTTTGACGAATTCATATTTACTGGGACTGTGAATGGGGCACCTGCTACCACTTGTGTAGTATAAGTTTGATTTTTTCTGATTTTACTGAGATGAATTTTGTCATTAATCCAATTAGTATACACTGAAATTTGGGTAAAAATATGTTGATGCCTGGTAGCTAGGCCAATAAGCACAAGCTCGTCCTGATATTTTTGAACTAGAACACCGCCAAAGGACATCTGTGAAGTACATAAAACAATAAATGTACTTGCCTCTGAAAATTTGGAAAAATGTGTACAATTCCAATATTTACCAATGGAAATTTTTTGTGTATCATGCCTGTAGCTATGCAAAAGTGCGTTGAAAACAGTAGAGCGTTACGGTCGTAGTTCTTCAACTTTTTGTAACAAAACTGGTTATCGATGATAAAAGCTAGGGTAAATTTTAATGGGTAACCTATTTTTGATAACAGAGAGAAGCGAGACACTATGGATTCCTTCATTTTATTAAGAGGCTGCTTAAAGTTGGGCACTTTCAAATTCAAGAATCGGTTGTTTTCCACTGTTTGTTCTGCTCTTACGATAGCTATGTCATGTTCCATATAAGATTTATCACTGCAAAAATTTAAAGTAGAGTCTTGGTTCGTTAGAAATCACAAATTTATGTACTTGTCTTACTTTGGTTTGTAGTTTTCGTGAATAATCATTTCATTGATGCTAACAAATGAAGAATATTTCAGTTTTAAAGAATCCTGAAGATCAATACTGAGGTAGTACGTAACATTCTTGTCGTATACACAACTAGCTGTCGTGATAGCATAGTTTTCTTTAATGAGAGCACCGGTACACAAAACTTTGATTTCATTATTCTCAACTTTTCCGATAGCTGCATGATATTTAAATCGTTGTCTTCCTCCCCAATTGTTGTAAACATTGGCAACTTATTAAAAATAAAATTCCAATTATTTTTTAATTGTACTATGATGCCGTATTTTATGATAAGGAGTAAATATTACAAATATGATAAGTTATATCTAGTTTAGAATACATTATTAAAGATTTCTGGATACTCTATTAATAACTGGTAATAAATAATAAATAGTGTGTCTGATGACTATCTAAAAAGTATTAAAAATATTCAAATAATTGTCTCTACTACGTATAACACAAGAGCATTTTTAACTCATACTGAAAATCCACAACCCAAATTCTTATCAAAGTAACTCTACAGGAAACACCGATCAGTTTAACAATATACCACGCAAAACAGTTGAAAATTATTAGTGTACGATAGTACCTTGAAATTGAAAGCAACTGGAATTATACTATTAACGCAGACTGAAAACAAGAAAACTATGCAATAAAATTCCTCTGAAACTTTGTAGTTGATAATACATTTTTCAAAGAGTTAATCAGGAGCTTTTACAAGCAACTGTATTATAGAGGTACGAGGAAAATCATTTTAATAGCCGTCTACCAAGGACCACCTTAATAAATAATAGAAAAACAAGCACTTACCTCGATTGGGATCTCTAACTATAACATTTCTCTTATCTTGATTTCTTGAGCCATAAAACTTCGAATCTTCTGACGCGTCACTGTGATTGGTGTTGAGATTGATCCAATCAATGTAGGATGAAACTCTGGTAAACACTTTCTTGTCCGTAGTGGGAAGTCCAATGAGCACGGACTCGTTGTCATTTTTTTGTTCCAAAATTCTGATCAATGGATCCTTTAAGACGTAATCAATCATGTACAAAATTTTTTCATGGATCAAATTTAATACAAAAGAGATCGCACATATTTAATACTTACTTCGAGTTCGTCTTCGTATTCCATGCTTTCAATACAAAATATCGATTCATGTACTACAGCATTCTTGCCTTGATCCCTCAAAGTTTCCTCGCAAACATCGTTTCTCATGATGCCCGTTGAAAAATAATACAGCCCCAAGTTTTTATGAAACAATGACAAGTATCGCTTGTAATACGAAATCGTACTCTCCTTTGTTTCGTCAACCGATTCAAATGGTTCAGGCAGATTTATGAATCCATACAGCGTCACTTTGTTTTTTAACCTTATGACTGCTATGTCATACTCAAGGTAAGATGCATGCCTACAAAGTATTTGTGATTTTACATTACGCCTTGATTCGTTGTAACAAACACTTTTAATGTGGAAACATTAAATTACCTCGAGGAGAATAGCTCATGAGCTATGAAACTTTCGATGGGAACAAATTTAACATGTCGTTGGTCACCGAAATCAATTAAACCAAATGCAACTCTGTATTTAGTCCAGTCATCTACTTTACACCAGGCACTTGTGATAACATGATTTTCGCTGATCAGTGCACCACTACATCTCATGTTTTTCGCTATATTGTTGTGGAATCGAACAATAGCCGCATGGTGCGGAAATTGTTGTGCCCCAACAAAAGTTGGATAGGTCGATTTAACTTTTTCTGTATAAAATTGTTTAAGTGTTTTTTTTAATGTGTTTGGTCACTGTATTTTAAAATATAAGATACGCATTGACCCCGACTAAATGTTTTTTGAAAACGTAATATCGTGACTAACGTAAAAACAAAGAAGTTGATTCTGAGTTATCAATTTTAATGCACAAGTTATTCTAAATAACTAAAAGTTAATTAAGGATATCACAATCAAATTGTCAAGCATTAATCAGAAAGCAAGTAGAATAAAGTTCGTGAATTGTATTTAAAAAATTTCAAATGAAAACGACGAGTACTCACCGCTAATCGGGTCTTTTTTGTCCACCTCTTGTTCCTTGTCGTATGAATTCTCAGCCTCTTCCTGTACCTTTACCTTAAAGATTTTACTTTTTATCCATTTCACATGAGGTGAGATCTTGGTGAAAACATGTCCGTTTGAACCAGCAATTGCGATCAGCTTGTTACTTTCATCGTCAACCAAAATCGCGCCAGGGGCATTCTGTTACGCATAACAATTTTCATACTTTCGATATGTAAATCTCTAATCGCATTGAGGGAAAATTAACAAGAAGAAATTTTGAGAGTAAATGGTTATTACTTACCGGTGGGCTGTTTAGGTCAGAGTTGTCGACACAAAGTAGTGACGAGCGTGTTTTAAACTCAGAAATTTCCGGGCAGGACGTTTCATCCAAGATACGACTCGTATAATAATACAGTTTGTGGTAAGTATAAAACATATCCCAAGTGAAATAAGAGTCCCATGATATGACTCTAAATTTTTTTTTTTCATTAACTTTTTCATTAGATTCAGGTAAAGTTAAGTAACTATTAAAAACTAAGGTTACATCCAACTGCAGCAAAGCCAAGTCCTGTTCGGTATAATCCCTTGAAAAAATTTGTAAATTAACTTTATTATCCAACCATTTGAGGAGAGTTACACATTTCACATAATATTAATAAATCTCTTACTTTGGTCTAATGACTTTTTGAATGTCAAGTGAATACGAAGTTTTTTCGTTAGCAGTGTCTACGAAAGCAAACGCGAGAAAGTACTCGGTGACGTCGTCTAATTCACAACTGGCACTGGTTAAGGCATGACTGCTAGAAATAAGTATACCACCGCAAGGCTCCTGTCTCAGATAATTTTCCTTCAAGCGAACAGTTACGTGAAATGGAAATTGTCCTCGTCGGGCTTCACGTAGGTAGGCCTGTGCAACTGATTAGCAGATAAAAATTATGAATTTCAAATAATCGTTACTGCAGTAAAAAAAAAAATAATAAAAAAAAAAAATAAATAAATAAAGAAATTGAGCAGACAAATGATAATTAAATTTAAAAGTTGTTCTTTATGTTTAAAACAACGAGCACTTACCTTGAATCACCAAAAATGCGGAAAGAATTTGAAAAGAAACCATCTTGGTCGAGTGAACAAGACTGACTGTGCGACTCTCGAATTTCTTTGTTCCAAATGTATTTAGAAAATTGGCGTTATCGATGAACGTCCAATATAATGTGTTTCATTCTAAAATTTTGCCTGTGGCGATGATTAGTGGCTACCTTTTTTTAAAAATGATATTATACTTTAGCTCGAGTTTTTTTTAACGTAAAAATAAAAACCATTTGTAATTTACAGTAAAAATTAAAGAAATTCCATTCAAGATAAGTTATATATGTACCCCATAACGTACCAAATAATGAGGTAAAATTTACTGAGGACTTGGATGGATCTTATTATGTTGTTTGTACGTTTTAATATTACTTTAGTTCTTGTAATTATAATTAATAATTTAAAAATAGTACTATGTTACAAGTGAATCTAACAAGTATAGTTACTTGCTACTATATAATAGTATGTTTATTTGTTGCAAAGTAATTATAATTTGTAATTGTCAACTACCACTCGTAAAAAAAAAAGGAAAAAACTCGTAACATACAATATTGTTTGGTAAAAATTTTTATCATTACCGTCGTATTGCATTAGAACCCCATAATATAAGAGTAATTGCCCTGAAAACTGATAATTCCTTGTAAGGGGTTCGAGAAAGGGTTTTGAAATCGTATCTTATGGAGGTTCAGAATACTCAGAGCACAGAAACTTATCAGCCAACGTAGATATGTACAAAAATATATCAGTATTCCCAAAATGTATTTTAACGTAGCTTTAATGATCACCAGTTGAAAAATACTTTAACGACAAAGTTATTGTCTTTATGGAATGGAGCGATTAACGTGCTTCTTGACAAAGCCAAATTAAATCGAATCACACAGAAAAATGTCATTGTCTTTTTTATCAAAGTCTTAGGATTCCTACATCCCACCACAAATGAAAATATATCAAAGAGATTCCTTGGCGTTCTCTTTTTGCGACCAAAAACAGTTTTCTTTTTCCAATCCCATTTTCGTATGTATTGGCATCAACAGTTGCCACTGCAAACTATAGTGAAGAGATATCTCGCGTACCCTTTGAAAGCATCCTGGGATCGAAAGGCTTAAGCATGTAGTTCTCGTTTTCTGTTATTTGTCGTCCTTACCACGTTCTCAGTCCTACATCGGATTATAGTCGAACGAGGCGTGAAACAGCGACAATGAAGGAACCCTCTTTTTCTCCCCCCCCCCCCCGAATGGAAAAATCGACAAGTTTGCCAAAATACGCCTGACTCTCCGAGTACAATGGCTGTTAGGGAGGAAACAAATGACAGGCAGAAAGCACCGATCGGTATGAGCGACATTTCGAATGTTCACATACATTTGTAGTAAAATGGCCAATAAATATTTTCAAAAACAAGTTTATTTATTCGCCCTCAAAAGTATCCCAGCTTCATCAGGCGTGCGCTGCTGGCTCTCTCGCGTAAGCCACACGCCAAATGGGCACGCGGATAGAGGATAGCTTTCAGAGATTGTATGGATCCAAGAGGGACTTTTTTTTCCCAGCCACGACACCAGAAGGATCGTCGGCGTCGTTTGAGCCCCGAAGGCCGAGCAGATAAGGGCCAACGCTCCCGGGGGCTACCGTCTATTAACTTGATCGGATTACGAGCTTGTTACTCTCGCGCCCGTCGCAATTTCGCTTGCAACGAAACAGTAGAGGATCGTTTGCCCCTTCAGCTGTCCGAAAGGCCCCCGCATATCGATCCTTAAAATTGCATTTTTGTTACTCTCGTGTTGTTTCTGCGTCCCTCTAGCACACCTTGTGTGGCGCGAAGTGCAAATGAAACTTCAGAGGCCGCTCCACTTGGGTGGTTGTAGCCCTTTATTTTTTTTTTCTTTTTAACAAAAAGGATGTAGCCAGTGCATGACGCCGACTTCACATTAACCGGCATTGAATACGTAAATTATGAAAAAGACGGGGGTAAGGAGAGTCACTCTGGTCAATCGAGCGTCGTTACGTGTTTTTGTTGTACACGTATATATCTCGAGCGGCGATCTGACGGGCGTCACGCCTCTGTGTGGCGTATCAAAAATCCCAAAAAATAGACCCGCGATTGCGTCGTCCTACCGCTTGATGTTTCCCCCCCCCCCCTCCCCGTACCCAAGCGGCTGGTTCTCGTGTCACTTTAGCGAGGCTGAAAAAATATCAGAGGGGAACACGTGTTGTACATAAATACGTGGCACACACGCACAAGCGATGATCGCGGCCGATAAACACGAGCCGCGCGTCCCCGTTTGACGCGGAGCGGCTTAACAGGTTGGCCGGCCGAGTTTTTTTTTCTTCGTTATCCGCTTGACAGCTACACACGCACGATTCGTTGGTTCGATCGATGCTCGCGGTATTTACGGTGGGCGCGTGTGGGTGGATGTTTTCCCACACGATCGGGCGCTGAAAACTCCTTCCTTTCCATCGCTTTATGTACAGGTACACCCGTACAATACATACACGGTGTCATGAATTTTTTAACCACGACTCGATTTTCTTTTTTTTTTTTTTTTTTTTTTTTTCCTTCCACGTATGTACAGTAGTGGTGCGCACGCGGCCTTTGACTTTGTAGCGATAATATTTGTACAGAACCATTACCAATAACACTGAATGACTCTGCGATACGATTTATAAAAAAAAGCCCCCCCCCCTCGCGCTTTGGGGGTCCACACTAAATTCGTATAATGGCCGTATACATGCACACACTCGACGGAGCCTTTTGCCGCGCATTAGTTACGCCGAGCTCTCGAAAATTTAATTCCTCGCGAGAGGTGCTCTCGAGGGGCCATTCGTTCCGTCACTCCCCGGAGGAGAGCCAACTGCTTCGCGAGTATTAATTTCCCTCGGCCGAATACTTCAGCGGGGAAGTGTATATAAGCACAAGCCATCGGTCTTTTCGCAACGGCACCACCTGCGAGACTCGCCAATCGTTAACTGTATATACATGTATTGACTTATAAATCAAGTACCTACACGGGCGCACACGCGGGCCTTTCCGCGTACAGGACATTATTCATCGGCGTTCGTTAGCGCACTCGCGCGCCTAGAGGCCTTTTATAGGCGCACGGGCATATGTGCCGATACATTCCGGTGTGTAAGCGAGCCTTTGAGCTCCTTTCTGTAAGGGTATACATGGGGAGGAGAGGGCGCGTTCGGTTTGAATCGTCGAATCAACCGGTTGGTCCATTCACGGCGAATCGGCGTTTTTCCCTGTGAAAGGAGAGCTGCAGCCAAGGAGCCCCGAGAGGTGTGTTGCAGGCCTCGGTCGATTGATTCCTCGAACGGAGCTCCTCGCATTTATGCTGCGCGAACGACAGCCTTTTTCGTACAAGGGCCGATTTTTCTCTCTGTATACATGTAACGTTCGATCGGCTCGTGAGTTGGGCTTTATTGTTTTTTCTCGAACGGTTTCTAGATGTATATTAATGAGGAGGAGGAGATGCTTTTACTATCGCCGCTCCCGATCGCGAGGCGCATTCTTCGGGGATTAGCGTCCGATGGAGGAGAGGGACGAGTTTTTTTTTCACGGGGAAATCGACGATTCTCCTTCGGGTTTTTGTGGCCGATGTATTACATGTATATATGTATACGTGGAGACGCTTCGATTTGCATAGGCCTTCCTTTTGAGAAACCGAGAGGACGCTTCGGGGGATTAAGGTTTTAATTTGGAATCGGCTTTTTGGAATCGAGGGAACGTTGCCGATAATTATGTCATGGGGAATCAACAGCCGTCTCTATGGGCTGTACTCCTTTGTTTCGTGACTCAAGAGCAACGGCCTACACTAATTTGCCATACGTTTTCTCCAAAGCAAAAATATTAGTCCGCTCGGTGGGTCGATTTTTTCGTTTCAACTTGGCGAGCTGATGGCGCGCTTAGGAGAAAAGAGCCTTATCGTAAAAAACGTAAATGATTTCCAGAGAGAAGAGCAGAAATGAAATATGCATCGAAATTCCTGCGTAGCCGTATTAATTAGTTCTTTCGACTGAATCTTCGAGACAACGACGCTCGGCGCGCCACAAAATAGAAAATCCGGAGGAAGTCACTAACAATTAATTTCACAAACAACTCGCACCTGGCGCGGCTAAACAAAAAACTGCCAACTGAAAACCACCCCCTCCGTACGAGGTGTAATAAAATGAGATAAAAAAAACAAAGAAAAAAAGACACGCGTTCTCGTAAAATAATTAGGATATTCGAGCAGCGGCAGAGTCGCGGGGGCTGCAACACAATGCGAAATGATACGCGAAATTCCTACCGAGCGCGCGAGAGACCGCCTTTTGTCTTGCACGTATATACATACATGTGAGCGTATAAACGACATAAAGGAGGAGCGAGCATTAAAATGTATATGGAAATAAAGACGAGAAGAGCGTAAAAGGACTGTGGAAGGGCGGCGATGAGATATGTGCGCATATCGGGGACACTGGCAAAAATGGGGCTTTGAAACACAGCACTGCCGCATGAAATTATTATTATTATTTTTTTTTCCTCTCAATTCTTTGGCATTTCCCATTCACGGGGCCTTGAAGCGAGACTTGGGTATTGTCGGCTCCATTTTGCGCGCAATATTTTCCGAGTTCCACACGCGGAGGCGCGTGAATCGATGAAAAGGGCATTTCTCGGTGTTCACCAGCTGCAGTGTGAAATTCATAATTAGACTTGGCTGTTGTCGTCTGTGCGACGAATGGACAAAAAAAAAAATATATATATATATATATATTACGCGGGCAGATGTGGTGGTGCGTTGTTCGAGAAAGGATCTGACCCGAGACGCCGCGGGGACATAATAATTTGTATGCGTGGCTCCTGGTTACGCGCTGTTTTTTCTCATATGGCTCTTTTCGGGCCTAATTAACTGTGGTCGTGGGGGTTGTAACGTGTGCGGTCTTGCGGAAAAGTGCGGGTGAAAAGATACGGAATGAATGTACGAGCTTCGGCACCTGTACAAAGATCTTTTTGAGGAATTTTTTTTCTTTTTCTTTTTTTTTTTTTTTTTTCAGGAAATGGAGTATTTTTTGCCCACACCAGTAATGTGGAATCTTACGAGTTTCAAAGCTGCTGGGTACGAGTGTGCTATTGTCGTCAGTTTGTTTGAAGAAATTCCGTGACAAGTACAAAGGTTCGCGTACCCGCATTGAAAATTATTCTGTACCAAAGTTTGACTTGTAATGAGGGAAAAAGATTTTTCACCAAGCGCTGAATATGTGTCTATTTTTACCTTTGCCGGTATTGAATTAATTCTGCGTAACCTCGTATAAACTATACAAAATACATGTACAAACTTGGCGTAACCTTTTCCGTATATTTTGAAAAGGAAATTTCCATAGCAAGAGATGAAACTAATTGTTCAATCTTGTGCTGAAAAATAATGCCATAATAAACATTACTCCTATTCGATACATTTTTACAAAACTTTTCCATTTCACGATTACATTAGTTTCACAATTCCGTCGGAATAGAGTAGGTATCTGCTACTTTATTTCACCGCAGCTCTAATTTCTTTGTGCAAGATTGATAGACTCCGGAGTTCGACATGCAAGTGTTGGAAAACGCCATGGTAATGGATAGCTGCTGTCCAGCTCGTCTGTATGTACCTTCCATCCCCTTAATGTACTCCGCAATTGTCGATCCCTCTCTCTTTTTCAGCTGCTTTTAGCCGAGTGCGCCGAGTAAAGGAAATCAGCGCATTTTTTCCAATGCGATAACTTACTTTTTTTTTTTCGGACACTCATTATTCACGCGTTTGCGGTGTGTACCTATCCATGCGTACATCTACAGGTGTTGAGGTGAGTACGGCGATGCGATGGGAATGTTTGAATAGAGCTCGAGCTGCCACGTGCGGTGGTCGAGGCAGGAATTTTTGCTTCCTCATTTTGGGCGTTTCTCCGAGGGTTGGCTGGAGTGGTCAGTAGAATGTATTTTTTTTTTTTTTTTTTTTTATGGTTTTGTCGAGTGAAGGGTTTCCATCCCGATTGTTGGAGGTGAATATTGAGCCATACACCTCGTAGCGCTTGTGTGAATGACGCGCGTTTTTCATCCCTTGTAATCATTATCTTCTTTTCAGAACGAGAGATATCTTTTATGTCGAGTTTGATGAAAAAGAAACCTACAGAAAATAAGGAGTGGTGTTTTTTTTTCAGCAAACGTGTAATCCAACCAAAGATAACTATTGTATCATCGGCTCGAGAGACGTCTAATGGTTTAAGTATGGGAGGGGTATTTTTTCAGAATATTAGATATTATTTGGATGAGTTTACGGAAAATTTTGGAAACTTATGAAATAAGTGTATTTTTATAACTATTTTAGGTATTCATTAATTTAAACCTGATTTTAAAAATAGGTAAAATAGGATAGGAGTGTTAAAAAAAATTTTCAAGTGTTAATTGTTTATTTTGATCACTTTTCTCGTTTGACCGATAATTGAATGATATACATGATAAAATTAATTACCAAAAAACAGTCAGATTATTTCAATGACTCATTTATTGATAAATAGTTTCAAACATCGGTTGGATTTCAAACCTCATGGATATGCTGGTTATTAAATTACCCGTACGAATTATACTCTGACAATTTATTCATATACAACGTTTTCTATAAAAAAAAAGTCAATATGGAAATTAACATTTACACTTAATTTTTTTTTTATTATTTGAACGATAACAACGACAATATTAATATATTATCATTACATTGTATGATTATGAAAATTTTAAAATAAACTCAAATTTATACTCTTATCGGTGATAGAAATAAAAATAGTAATTATCGTTGAAAACATAATTACATACTGATATAACAATATTTTAGCGTGTATTGATGTAAGAATGTTTAAAAGTGTAAGCCAATTCATTCACACGCGATAAATAATGACAATGAATAGAAACTAAGCAGTGTAGCCTTGAAATTCCGAAAAATGATCACCAACAACGCTAAGCCGAAAACACCACCATCATCCCATCGCTGTGCACGGTGTGGTTGAGCAGCAACGGAGAAACAGCACCTCTCCTAGCCCATGAGCCATCGAAGGCCACAGCTATAAAGTTACATTCCACTCTGCTCTGCTTCTCCTCGCTTATTATGTAAGGCCCTCCCCGTAAAATTGCCGACGAAACGGAAGAGCGCCTCTGTTTTGCTTTTCGCTCTCTTTCTATTATCTGCATCCCTCGCCGTGTGCGAGGCAAAAAAATTAAAGGGGTTGAGCGCTTTCTACCCTCTCGCTCTGAAATTCATCTGATTGTCGAACTGCAGTACCGATGTAACGGTCACTTTTGCAAAATCGGAGAGCATCGTGATATTTTGGACTGAAAAAAAGAGATTTTGCCCTGAAAAGGAGACAACGACGGAATACCGATTTCGGCGAGAACCGTGTGAAAGTTTCTAACCCTTTTTTGGTGGTGAAACGGAATTTTTTTTTTTTTTTTTCAAAGGTTTTCGTTTCGTTTTTCGATATCTTTAGGGGCACTTGGCATTTTCTTATAACCCTTTCGTATCGACTTCAACGTTCCACCCGGAATATCATTTATTATCTCATGAGTACCTATTGATTCCGTCACCCCCTTCGGATGTTACGTGACACTCGATAGGTTTTACTTGAAATTTACCCTCATAGATCAAAACTTTTAACAACTTGTATCAATCGAGTGCTTGTGGCAATAATTTAATTTTATAAATACAATATCTTATTATCGTTTCTAAAATTTATTTACATTTTTTTTGTTGCGGTACAGCGTACAACGTGCAACTTACACTTAAATTGTACCACCAAAAAGAAGCTGGTTCTGTCTCTATGAGTCATCCATAGAATTTCTTTCTACAATTTTTTCAGTTTTCAAAATAATAATTAAAATTATCTATTCAATGATCCTCCACAATCACACCGTCCAAAGTATAGCTAAGTCATACTTTTTGCTTACCGTGAGTTTTAAAAATGAATACAACAAAAAACAATAATCTTCCAATTAAACGAACATACACATTTTTACTGCAAAAACTAAAAAAAAAAAAATAAATAAATAAAGAAAAAAAGTCAGAAACGTCAAAAGCAAGGTACAAAACCGAACGGAGCATGTGAACGCGAAAAATCAAGTCCCTCTCAAAGTCCATCCAAAACAGCAAGCGGACCTTCAAAAAAGGGAGCGCAAAAGACGAAAAAAAAAATAGATTCTCGCTACACTTAACAATTACAGAAAGAGGACAGAAGCAAGTCAGGTTTTCGGCTTGGCGCGCAGCCAAAAAAGGACACTCGCGCTCGCACGCATGCTACATACACACACTCGGGGATGTATCGGTTTTCTCTCGCTGTAATAAAAATGTTGAAGAAAGAAAACGAAAAAGAAAAAAAAAAAAAAAAAAGGGAAGAAGAGTCTAGCGCGCGCGCGATTCTGATGCAAATCGGGGTCAGCGCGGAGCTCACCGTGCCCCGTAGAGAATTGAAATAACATTAATCTACTGTGGCAGCCGGCGCTCGGCCGGCTGTCCCCTTCGATTATACACGCTCGCGTACATATGTATACACACGTATGGGTATATTCTCTCCTTTCGCGAACCGATTCTTCTTTCCTCCTCTATATAAATATATAATGCTAGCATTGTCGGGCTCTTCCTTCTCCCGTCCTCTTGCATGTTCTTCGCGCGGCGAAAGGCGTCGCAAATCGCGTTCTCTTGTTCCTCCCGATTTTTTGCCCCCATTCCTCCGGACAACGGCCACGGCAACCAGTGGAAAGACAGTCTCCAGAGGTGGACGCGGGCACGCGCTTCCGCTCGCAGGTTGCTCTCTGACCATATATACGATGCGCAAGGCTGCTTTGTGCCGTAACGTATGTCTTTGATTGAGGGTTGATGTTCTCTGCCTGTCGCGAAACGTACGCAATACGAGAACGAGGTGTTTTTTTTTTTTTTTTTTTTTTTCTTCCTCGGGAAAACTTGTCAGTTTGGGTCATCGTTGACGTGTTTATTCTAGCTCTCGAAGGGGTATTCTCGTAATGTAGGGATGACTGACGCCGGTGTTTAAAAGAAGGATTACCCTGTGTGCGCGGTGATGGATGGGCTCGGCCAGTTCCTCGGTTTTTGTTCTTTTTTTTTTTTTTTTTTTTTGCGACGCGGAAACGTCATGAATACAATTATATTAATTAAAATCTCGTGCACGGGACCTCTCTCGGATGATGTCAAGCAGCGCTCATTATGACGAGATGCTCATTGTGGCGCCCTTTCCCCGACGAGCAAGCAGATCGTTGCTTTAGCCATGCGAACCCAAACCTGTTGACCTTTTTGGCCATTTTTATCTCGGCAGATAGTAAATTTGTAATTAGCTCGAGCGCGGCAGCCTCGGGCGCCGAGCAAAGTGGAGACACGCTTTTTTTGCCACTGTTGCGTCGAAATGAACCGTCACTCTGACGATGGACGCGGCCGTTGGGAGGATTTTTGTGTTCACACGAGTGTTCCATTTTCATTGCAACGACATAGTCCCTTATTTTCCGTATGACATTGTGAAAAAGCAGCAGTTCTTTATCGGACCTGTGGAAATTACACATTAGTGGTTCAATAAAACAACCCGAATGGATGTACGTCACTTTAGAATGGCTCGTTATTTTGTCTTAAAAAGAAAAAAAATCCAGTGGATCAAAAGCAATGGCTATTGCTGTTAAATGCACTCATTTATTCGTCACGTCTGTTGTTATTGGAGTGAAAAAACGTCTTATAATTCCAGTAAAATACCATTGAATATGCGCGAAAATAACCGATCAGTCTCAACCTCTCGTGTACAAAAGCCGATCTCAAGATACGAGATTTGGAAAGCTGGCATTCATCATAAGCACTTTAATCTAAGGTTGGTATTACACGTGTATATATGTATGTATGTAACCATACGACAAAAAAGCCACTTCGATGCCCTTCGAGCGCACAATGATTCTCTTTGCGCGGGACCGTACAGCCAGTAATAATGGCAGGAAAGGGTTACAGTCACTGTTCGCAGGGGTCGAAAGCGCTGGAACCCCCCTTTTTTTTCTCCTCTCCAACAATTGCTCCGATTTCATCTTTTCGAATTTCGAGAGACTCGGCTGTTGCTCCTGACTCCGTTGTGCGACTTTTACAATAAGTGAAAAATAACGAACGAGTTAACGTTCGCTTTTTTTTATCGTTACAAGAGTACGTTTGTACCGATGGGAATGCAGGGACTTTTTGCGAAACCGTTTTTCTATCGTTCATCGATTCCCAAAAGAGGCGATACTTATTTAAATTTCAACGGATACTTCTTTTTGTCGTTAAAAGTCTGTACATTAAAAAATGAAGTTTGACATAAATAAGTACAGTCGTTTACGTGTATATGAAGTTGACGAGATGCCCTTTGACGTTCGCCTTCCCCATCGTTTTCCCATTTGCGTAAGATACATCATGGATGCTGCGTCGATTGTGCGGGAGATCGACACGTGGCTGAGGGATGTTTGTTAAATGGTGCGTAGGGAAATGGATGTTTGCCAACTTATTCGTACGCACACGCGGTGAAAGATTGATGGTCACGGATCAACTTGTTTTTGAAACGCGATTCAGGGATGTTTTGTAAATACGTGCAATCAATTGAAAATGTGCAGGCGTTTCGAGCTCGTTTGGTTATTTGTCTCCTCGAGCTTGCGAGTGTGGCATATAATGTAGAGAAAAATTTGATCGATAAGGTTCACGGAAGAGCAAGCTATTCCCCAAAGGCAAGTGGCAACGACAACTCGATCCACTCGAGACACGGATAGCGTGGAGGGAAAAAAATGTTTTCCAAGCCACGGCTGTTATAATGAAATGCGAGTCGAAGAGTAAGGGGGGGGGGAGGTGGCAAACGCTCGCACCTCGGGAAAAAGGGAGCGTGCGTTTTTTCTTAATTGACAGGGCTTGATGGTTTTCAACCCGGTGCATTCAGGGGATTAGATATAGAAATTTTAACCTTCCGTGGACAAGGGATTGACGAGCGCTTTTCCTTTTCTTTGGCTTTCGGTGGCATATTCCTCTGAAATTCCTTCCTTCTCGTGTAATGACGTGCCTTTGACCGTGCCCCTATTGAAGCCATTTTGCTTTCCATGATTTTTAAGTTTTCTATTCTTCGCTTTCTTTCTTAGTTTGATAATTTTCTCTCTGACCTATAGTTATGCATCCTTGACTGTCTCTATTGTATTTTTTTCTCCCCGTGACTTCTCTACTCTGTGTGTTTTTTATTTATCAGTCAATTGTGATTTATATAAAACAACTATCTTCATGATATGTAACACCAAACATTGATAAACCCAATCTTTTCTTGTGTCTTTATTTGAAGTGATTTCCTTACTACAATTTTGATTATTCTTAATTTGTAAATTATGCTTTTGCGATGGCATCTCTAAAAAGAAATTTCCATTTCTATCATTTTTAATTGTCCTTTTCTTCCTACTCTTGCTTAGTTTGTGCAACAGTGAATGCTATTAATGAATTTTCTCCCCGAAGAGACGATAAATTTTTCATTGTATCTCTATTATCACGTCTGATATATATAAAAAAAAAAAAAAAAAAAAAAAAAAGAAAAAAATATACATTTTATTCTATCTCTATATCAAAGTGATTTTCATTTCTGTAATTTTCAAGACTCCTAATCTTTCTATTCTGCGTTAATATGAACATTTTCAATTGCATCCTGTACAAATTACAGGTGTCATGTATTTTGTATTGCTCAAGTCACAGCTCCTAATATCCTAACAATATGGGAATGACAAAAGCGAAGCTCCTCCCTAGTAGTGGTGCAATAAATATTGCATCGAGCTCTCGTTCCCATACGCCAAAGCAGCGACCCGGCGTCCACAAAGGTGGAGGTTGAAAAAAAAAAAAAAAAAAAGAAAATAAATCTCGGATTCCCTCGTCCACCCTTAGAGCGAATGGCTGTAAAATTAACGCGCGCAGCCGGATTCGATTAAAAATTCCTCTTTACCTCTATCTGTCACACCGAAAAAAAAAAAAAAAAAAAAAAAAGAACCGCCCCACTGGACGAAAGAAAAACCCATGCAGGCAAAGACCATCACGTTAAAATAAAGATGAGAGGGCCGTGTATCCCAAAAGCACATATATATATAGGCTCGGCGTTCCCATCTCCGGAGCTGCTCTCAGCAGGAGGGGGACGAGGCACCAGGCTGTCTGCCAGCCTCGAGAGAACGGAATGTGTGGCATCCTTTCTCTCCTCTCGCGATCTTTCTCCCGCGCGCGCGAGTTAAAACGCGAGCGAGCGCGGGAGATGAGTCTGCGGCAACCGAGTGCAGGAAACCTGTTCGTGTATCGCTCGAGCCGCCCACCACATCTACAACTTTGGAATGTTTTCGGAGGCGCGAGCTCATTGGGATATATATTAAAGGCTGATTGGCATTTCTTCTATTCTTCCCTTCGTTTTCCTTTTTCGTTTTTCATTCACGCTTCGAGCTGAGGTAAGTATATACGTACGGGCTTTTGAAAAGCATATGTGTGTGTGTGGATGCAACGCGTCGAGGTGAGTTTCAATTTCGATCGGTACAATAAAAGTTTCGATTAAACTCCACACGGTTGGCCTTGCACGACCCAATGAATCAAAAATACGTACGCACAGTGTTTGAAAACAAAAGTGTAATTCTACTGCTTGAAGCTCAAATTGAATAATCATTTTTTTATTTTACGTTTCAGATTAAAATATCAATCACGAAAGTTGTAGATCTATAGTCTAGAGAAAAATGATGCAGTTGTAGTTGTTTCATTAAAATCAGCTATGGTTTATCGGGACATGTATAGGTATGCCTGACTTAGGGGAACATAATTTTTTAAAGCCAAAGCACCATACAGTTCGACATCGAAGTGGTAGATGAGACAAGAGTAGCCGGCCGTCAGTAGGAGTCTATACAGGCAGCGGTAACATCGGGGCCATGGGAGCACCAGTTGGTCGATAATGGCTGATTCAGCAAGATCGACCGATGCCGGCCTCGCTTTTACGCAGCGCGTAACGACGTCGAGTGATAAACACTTTTTTTTTTTTTTTCCACCTCCGAAGCAGCCACCCCCCAGCCGAAGCGAAGAGGAAGAGAAAGCACCCACACGCGAGCTCATTGTGCGAAATTTTTCACGCCTGCCAATCGAAAAACCCTCCCTCCTGCTCTTTCTTCCATGGATTTCTTCTTTTTTTTTTTTTTTTTTTTTTTCCATCCATCGATCGATTGTGCTCCCACTGGTGTCTCACTCAAGGTGGCCCAACGAAAAATTGAGAGAAACGCAATTTGTGAGGCAAGGCGTGCTCTATATACACCTATGAAACTCGATGCGCACAAAGGGCGCACGTATATAGATGCAGAGGCGTTAAAAAGAGGAGGAGGCGTTTATAAGGCCCTTGGGGCATAGGCAAACATTTGTTGAGTGCCAAGAGAGAGAGACCCTTTTTTTCGTTCGTTGGAGAAACGGGACCTAGTTATACATGTATGCGAGAGCGCGTTTGTGTGCGCTAAAAGGAGGCGTAAAATGATGAAATCAGAGACGCGGGGCGTGAGCGCGTGGACGAAGGAATGCGAGGTGCCGAGAAGGATCCTTCGTGGGTACTATTTTGGGGGGTTTGCTACTGTTTCACAAATTTTGGGCCAAGATTGAGGAATGATTTGTTTTTTGCACGATGAAGCATCGAGGGATCGAAAAGTATACTCTTTGATGAGCGCTTATTATATTTACGGAATCTTGTTAATGCGCGTGCGAATTTTTCTCCCAACCGCAGTGCGGACCTTTTCTTCTTTTTTGGTGCGTTGCCGCTTCAAAAAAAACGAAGAAGAGAGAAACTCTTAAGCCATGCGTCCGGCGATACGTATATTTCGTGTGTTGATTATGTACGCCTGCCATCTGTAAGCCATTTGTATCGCCTGCTTTGTTTCCTTCTGCCTTTTTTTCCGTGTTTTCTTTTCTCCCTCTTGTTCTCTCTCTTCCCTTTTTTTTTTTTTTTTAATATTTATAAAATGTAGAATACACGCGCTTTTGCTTCCACGAGGGTATTCTTAGAAGCTATCACGTTTTGAATAAAAAAAGTGGTGAGCGTGTATTTACGTGTGTACTCATTGTGATGTTGTTTGAAAATTTTTAGGATGAATAATACGTATTTACAAGCTTGTATCATTAATTGTCTCATTATGATGCTTATACGACTTTTATACCAACATCATAAGTTATAATTTATAAGTATCCCAATCAACGGTTTGTTAGCTTATATTGTTTTCTCTCGATTCTACTGTTATTAAAACTACTAGGCTAGAAAAATAATTTATTTTGCAAGAAACATGCACATATAGTCATACGATTAACTGGAGAGAAAAATTAATTTCCTAGACGTAATTTTTTTTCGTCACTATAATAAATAATGAGCAAAATATAATTAATATTCTAGAAAAACGCTGAAACTTTTGAAACAAAAATTATCAGAAGCAGCCTAATTTACGAATGGTAAAAAATTTAATAAACAAATGAAAGTAAAAAAACATTGTATTAATAAAACATCGTTTTGCTTCCAGGAAATGATCTCGGAGCATTTTTGTTTGTGTATGACGAAAAGACAGACATTGTCCACTTTATCATTTACCATCGCTCAATACAATGACCAATTGTCCATCAAGTGTTTATTCTTCATCGTTCATAAAGAAAGACGAAAACCAGCAACTGGGGACCCATAGGCGGAAGACAAGATCGAATCAGAGTATCAAAAAACAATCCCGTCCAAACACGAAAATATAGAGCTACCGGTCGGTTCAACCCCCATTCACCCCATTAGGGTCAAGCCATGTCCCGAAGCGTCCTCACCATCGCAAATTAACCGACGCAAGTCTCATCCCTCCGATGAAACCGCGTCTCGGACCCATATGCACCGAACGACGAACAAATTTGCTCCCTCGTCCCGAGAAAGGAGAGAAAAATAGCCTTTAATCCTTTAGCCCGCCGCGTAAGGACTATTAATCCCGTGTTTAAGACAAGTTTAACATCGAACGAGCATAATGGGTATTAGAAACCCATGGAATATATCAAATAACGCAGATAAATCTCCGAGAGGAAGAAAGGACAGCAAAAAAATAAAAAGACCCTACTTTGGTGTCGCATGAAAAATCTCAACCGTACATATAGATATAGGCGCACATCCACGAACAATCGTAGAAAGGAAACTCGAATGTGAAGGAGAGCCGGAGGGGGAGAGAGAAGGAACGCGTCCATAGAGAGCCTCTATCTTATCAGGCTCGTCGATGCAGAGATCGGGAACAGAAAGGAACGGGAGATAGGCAAAGTGCACGGAAATCCGAAAAAGGATTCCCAGTCACTTGATCTCTCACTGCTGGTGCCCGCGTACGTGTGTCTACTGTATATATCTGCTCTTTTCTCACTGTCGCGAGGGATGGCTTACACGGTAGGAAAGATGGGTCTTGTATAGGGGGGGGGGGGTGAGCTAATGCACGTATATACGGGTGTAGCCGGTGCTATAGAGAGGCGCCCCGCCGGCCTCTATATATGTGGTAGGACAATTGCGGCCTCTTTCCTCTCTCGTACGTATATATACCCTGTACGCGGAGGTATACCCACTCCTCGGTAGTCCGGGAGATCTTTATCGCGACTTTGTATTATTTTTCTTCTTTTTTCTACGTATACACTATCGGACACTACCGCGCCTTTCTTTTTCCGTTTCCAATGTCGGATGCGCGAGGGTCAGGACGTCCTATTTGTCGGTTATTGCTGCGCGGATACTGTATCGTATTCGCTTTTTTTTCTTTTTTCCTCCTCTGTGTTTCTTCCTTTTTGTTCGAGACTACTCTGTGCGATGGCGATTATTAGCAGTATGGCTCGATTTGTACCTCTTGGTTGCACCGAGCTCTTAGGGGACATTGTATACGTATTGGCCAGATTTTATGGAGGAAAAAACGTTTGCGTTGTACGAGAGTTGAGGCAGTACTGGTGGTCAAGGATCTCTTACGGTCGCTTGTGAGCATCAACTTTTACTAATTTCAACATTTAAAGAGTTATCAAGGAAAAATTGTTTAAATTTGCAAGCTAATCTACATTTTTCTTTATTCTTGATAAATTTTGAAAATCGATAATTATTGTGCAAACTTGAGCAGGAATAAGGGATGAAGCAATGTACATTTTTTAATTTTCTTTTAAAACAGTTAGTACTTAACCAATATAATTAGGTGATTAAAACTGTACTGTACACATTGATAATATTTGTTTACATAATTTGTATAATTGTCCTTGTTGTCGCTGGAACTCAAGTTTTTTTAGTAACAACCAAAACAAATGATCATTATTGTACTTGTCTTAAATTATAAAATTTCATTAGATGTTGTATAAAATCAGTATCAAATATGGCATTCGATATATTTCAGTAGTACTATTTGAACAACTAAAATTGAATTAATACCAAATGAGGAAATAACTTAATTCGAACACATTTCTCGCGATGGTAGCCGCTGCCATGATAAATACTATACGACCGCAGTCTAAGCCAGACGCTCCACCCGTGTATTGTTCTGTGGTGGTTGATAGCATTGTGCTTTCGACGTATGCACTGGTGTCTGTGACATCGTTTGATTCCTCGGTTGTTGGGCTGTCTTGTTCTGCAATATAAAAAAAAGTTAGGACTTCTACGAAAGTTGATTAAAACAAAATACGCTATGAAAACAACATGATTGACCTTGATTCGTATATTTTGATGATATGTTGTCGTTGGTGTATTGTGTGGTACGTATAATAGTTGGGTCTCCTATGTATGCTTCATTGTTTATTATTCTGTTGATCCAATCTACGTAAAACAAAATCTGAGTGAAAGCTCCTTGTTTTTTGGTGGTGATTCCAACGAGCACCGTCTTGTTGTCGTGTATTTGAACCAAAGGTATGCTGTATATACCCTGTAAGCCGATCAAATTAGACAATCAAACTCTCCACCCCATGAGCAAGTTGGAGTAATTTGAATTTATTTTTAGCACTTACCAATGGACCCTTGAGGTAATCCGTGCCTGCGGCTATACAAAATCGTGATTCAGGTGGTGCTTCATTTCTATAAGTGTACATTTTGGTACAAGAAGTGTCGTTGGTAATGCTAACTACCATGAATTCCACTGACTTGTTAACTGATCTATTAAAGGGACAGCGTGTCAAAACACTTTTACTGTTGTTATCAGTTGTTTCTTTGGACTGGGGTAAATTTACGACATTCACTGATTCATCAAGTTCCACCTCTTGTGCCAACTCTAAGATAGCTATGTAGTTGTTTGCATAAAGGGAGTCTCTGAAATTTATTTATAATTTTAATTTTTAGTTTAGGATGTCGCATATCATACATCTTCCAATAAACAAATTCTCAACCATACCGATAGCTTTCATGAGTGATAATTTTGTCGGTGTGAATTTTTTTCTCATTGACCTCGATGACGTATTGATCATCCTTTTTAAATACACAACCAGCCGTGGTTAGCACATAATTTTTCTTAATAAGTGCACCGTGACACAAACTATGCCATTTGTTTGGTCTATGTGGATCTGGTCTCAGTACATTTACGACAAATGGAAACTCTTTTCTTGTAGTAGAGTTCCACCTCTCGGACTTGGCAGCTTATTTAACCAAAAATAATATTTTGTTAGTTTTTTTTTTTTTTTTTTATTTTACCATCTCAAACAAGATTCAAGTAATAAATTTTTAATCAGATGAGAAATACTATGACAAAGTTTGATTTAACTTTTGGTGCTAAATATGTAAAATGAAATCGTATCATTCAGAGTACCACATTGTTGCACCACTGGTACTCACAAATGTGTTTGCCAACCATGTAAAGGTTCCTTGCACAATACAGTAAATACAACACTTTTGAGCAGGTAATTTTATTTCGTCCGACANTTGTACGTATCTCGTTTTGTATTCACAGAACTAAAGATGAAAAAATGAACTCTTACCTTGAATCAGCAGCAACACAGCAAGAATTTTCAGGTAGACCATCGTGGCAGCAAAACCAAATGTTAGTGAGCGTTTTTTTTTCAAACCGTGAGTATTATGTCATTAGAGTACGACTTTACATATTTGGGTCGACTTTCACAAAGATAAGGTTGATAAGCTACTTAAATGAGCCTTTTTAGTTGTAACGTGATCGGCTTAAACTAGACACGTGGTTTGAACATAAGGTAAAGCAGGCAAAGGTTGTTTGGTATTTTACAAACTTTCGTGATATTGGCTAAAACGCTGAACTTACGAGAAAAAAAAAATTTCTTTTTACATTTAGTTTAGAGAGTTATGCATTTATCTCGTTCACACTAAAAAATCATCGTGAACTGTGGTTACTGTCACAAATAGCTTAGATAAACATTATTAAAAAAATCATCGATATCTGAACTGTAATGTATACATGGTAACAGTGGTATGCCTGAATGACAACTTTTCTACACCCTTGGCGCGTGTGCTCATATATCTACCGGTTTATCTCCAAACGTCACACTCATAACCTTTTTTTTTTTTTTTAACAAAAAGAGAGAAGGAGACAATACCAAGACACGAAAAAAACACGAAACGGAACGAGGATAGTTTGTGAGGAGACGCAGTAACGATGGTAATGTTTCCCAATACAATTGTTGAGTCGCGCGTCGTACCGGCCATCCGATCGAGGCTCGAGCTCACACACGAAGGTATACACGCGAATGGAAAGCATAAATCATCGGGCGCGCATTTACGTCGGGGGATAATAAGAAGATAAATTACCCGCGAGAGAAAACGTCTGGGCGCGTCGGACGGGACGCTTGTTTGTAGAGTAGAGGGAACGAAACGAGAAAGGAGTACCCCCGAGCGCGGGATGACTGGACACCGAGAGGCGCTGATTGAATCGACGATTGGTCGAATCGTCAATTCTGAGACGATAAGTTGTCGGAGTGATGCTCGACGTCAACTCGACGAATGTGTTTGAAGCAACAATTTTTCCAAATCCTCAAATATACAGTCGTAGATTTCTAGAAAAAATCGCCATCGAAGATTTGGATTGACGAGTATTTTGTAAGCTAAGCTTGTACAGTGTCAAAACACGCATTGATCGACAGTTGGTGAATGCAAAGTCATTTAAAATCATTAGAAAAAAAAAGCACGCGCGCACGCTCACCTAATCTGAAGAGCAGTAACAGAGCGAGTAATCGCAAAACACCATGATTCGCAAGCAGGGACTTTTGAAGCCCAGTAACGCGTAAGATAAGCCCTTAACCGGTGCGCAGCCTTTGAGTGGATGAAGAAAAAAAAAAAAAAAAATGGACAATCCCTCCTATCCGTAGCATTTCCGGGTGCATCCGTCCTTCTCACGAGGCTCCTCTTGGCGAAAGATCGCAGCGAGCAGATAACTCCGTCCCTCCTTGGCCCCGTAAAAAAAATCGGAAAAAATTTCATAACGACCAAGCCGACAGCGAACGAGTTTGAGAACAGATCTCGTCTTAATTTCGCTGGGCCCGAGAGCTGTACAGGAGGAATTTCAAAAAAATCTCCCGCATTATGTGTCAAGGGCGCGCACGCTACTCGACTATGTAACTTACCCCAACGATCCCGGGATCACCGGCTCGAGGTTTAATTTATGTTAACGCGAACGGGACACCTTTCCCTCTTCCGCGTACAATATGTATATTTATAGTCTGGTTTGCTTTTTTTTTTTTTTTTTTTTCCACCAGAGAAAGGTCGATACGTGATACTTTAAGCGCCTCTCCGGAAGGAATCGCCAGTGGACCGTGCGTACGGGAAAAGTTAAAGGTCCTTTCGTGGCCAGGAGCTGATTGAAGCCCGGTGGTGGTTTTTTGTCGCCCCGCCGGTAAGTACCAGTTGACTGTAACAAATTTTTGCATACAATGTACCCTCGAGGATGGGTGTAACTTAATCTCGTGAGCGCTACGGGACCGTGTGCGAAGATGGTCACGGGCCAGCGAACCGGAGATTTATTCATTTTGCAAAGTTATTGTTGCTTAGGGAGATAAAGAGGCTTGGGGTCGCATATTAATTTCCTCATGGGTATACCTCCCTCCACACGCAGCATCTTGGTTAATGTTTTTGGACAGTTCTGCGGCGTTTCAAGTATACGTTGGTTCTTTACGAGATATACTTGTTAAGAGGATATGCTGTATTATCCATTCGCCAAACAAATGTCCACCTTGTCGATGGTGTACCTATACACATTTTTCACTCATTTTTCTTGAATGAAAAATGACTCCTTTTTCTCGTACTTTTGCAAAGGATGATTTTTGTTTTTCTTTTGTATGAATTAAAGGTAGAAAGGTGCGAGTGTATCACATCAGCGAGACCTCAGCCATTGACTTTTAAACGCGTGACGTGCACGTGTTGAAAGAAAAATCGAAAAGTTTCCCAATCGACCCGGAGGTGTTGAACCATCAGCAGCGCATACAATCCACCCATAAGCCACGATATACATGCACCACGTAGGTATTTTCTACTTTGTTCGAGGGCACGCGGGAAAAGGGCTGCTTAATCAGATTCATCCTCTCTCGCGAAGCTCGCATTTTTTTTTTTTTTTTTCACGGGAACGTGGATTTTGCACAGAAAGGGAGAGAGGATGGAAATTTTAAAAGCAGACTCGAGCCGGATTCGCGCTAAATTTAATGGAAAGCAGCGACAGAGAGGGACGGGGCAGGGGAAAAAAGGAAATACCGCGTCTAACTAACCGGAAAGCGAGCGCTCGCGGAGGTATCGCGTGCGTACTAAACCAGATTAATCGTGGCAGGGGGTGGGGGAGAAGCGCCGCGACCTGAAAAAAAATGCAAGACAGACAGACAGACGGAGGGAGGGTGGGAGGGGGGGGGGAAAGGAGAAAGAAAGGAAATATCACATAACTTGGCCGACGGCGCAGAAGCAGCGCGTACAATTGATCAAAAGGTACACGCCCCCGTGCCACTCTCGCGGCAGTCGCTAATGAGATAGCGAATGAGGGAAAAAAAGCTGCCGCGTTGCGTCAAAGCGATATCGTGGCACGGCTCGCGCAAAAAGTGGCGCGTCTCCCTGCGCCGCCTCTCTCTTTTTTTCCGTTCAACGCGAAACGTTGAAATTTATATGTAAATTTGTATCGTATATCGGTGCTACGGGCTTAGCCGACACTTTTGCCGCGCCTCCTTTTTTTTTTTTTTTTTTTTTTTTTTTACTGAAAACATGCTTGCATCCTGATGGTTTCATGCGCGGGGGCTTACGCTCGTTGTGCATTTAATTATGCGATGCAATCTGTAAATGGAATGTGCTCGTAGATGAAACGAGCGCCTACGTGTCTAATGACATTTTGGATGAATATTTCCTCTTTTCTTATGTTCTTCCACTTTTTTTTTTTACTTTTTAATAAAATGTTGCCATTTTTAATAGGAGAGCCTGTATAGCCATAGCTGGAAAGTTGTTAACGCTCGATGGGCATGAAAATCATCCAGAGTAATTTTTTCATGGCACAATTTACTGGAGCATAATATATACGCTTGGTGAATACAAATACGTGGGAGGATAACATTTTTCAAACATGTTCGTTCTGTTTATCTCAAGACGGTGATTATGGGCAATCAAGAAAATCAAGAGATGCATTGATCGAAGGACATGTTGTATTCAAAACGATATTTATTTATGTTGATTTTATAAATGTCTAGTCGGTCAAAATTGAGTGTACCTCCGAAGTTAGATTTTATCAGATCCGTCAAGTAACGTTGATTAACAACTAAAAGGAGGGCATTTTGTCGCGATCACCTTAAAACATAAATTTTATCCAAACAAATAGAAACAAAACAAAAAAAAGAAAAGTTTGACATTTCGATCGATACGAGATTCACATCTCTGATGAAACATGGCAATTTAAAAATTTTCAAATTTCCCGGAAACCCCGGAAGACGCCAGCACGCGCCTCCTCACTGCTCAAAAGGCTCAGCAGCATCCCCGGTCGTCCCATTCTCTATGCTTCACAAAGGAAGAACAAAAAGCCGCAAGCGACAGATTCTTTCATCCTCGTGGAGCCCGAAAAAAGGGAAGAAGAGAAATTCAAAGCCAAAGCATCTGTCAAACAATCGACACACACAGAGAGACAGGCACGCCCGCATCGTATTCTCATCCACACGTGAGAAAAGAAAACCATGTTTTCTTTTTTTTTTAAAGGGGGGGAGGAGGGAGGTAGCCAATGTGAACCCACGATTAAGCCTCAGCAGATCCAAAAAAAAGGATACAAGAGAAAACTAAACTATTATTTAAAAAAAAAAAAAAAAAAGGATTATTAAAAAACGTTTATCGTATCCGCTAGATTTCTCATAGATTGTACGTATCTCGTTTTCTCGAATAATACATTTGAAAGAAACGTACAAGTTTATTTATGAAAAAAAAAGCTCCACCAATAGATCATTCGATTCCTCATCCCTCGCGCACTCTCGTTCGCACAGAAAACGAAACAGAGAGAGGACTGCTTTTGTCGAGCCCCACCACACTGCGCGTAAGCAGCATCCACCCTCCCGGGCCTTTTTTCTTGCCCCGCCACGTACTTATACCCTCTCAGTCAGTCGCCACAGTCGCGTAGGCTTTGTTTCCGGGCCTCAGCTGTCCTTTGTGCCCAACAATACCCCAAAGTCGGATGCTCAATGACGCTCACCCCGCGAGCATTCCTACGCGAGTGTGAGAATAAAAAGCACGCGATGTAATTAGGATCATGTATCCCAAGAGTTTGTAAATTAAAAACTTCCTCCAATAAATCAGTGCGGGCTCGGGTCCGGTTAGTGAAAGGAGAGGCCCATGATGTGCCTCCATTCGAGCAGAGAGAAATCGTTACCGGCCAGTCGGGCCGAGTTTTATCCGTACATAGCCGGTGCACGGGGGAAGAATAATGAGAGAAGGACAGGCGAAACCCCTTGAGCAGCCATTCATCCAAAGACAAAGGTCCTTGGGAGGGTACACGGCTCCGATCGAATCGTAAAAGAGGCCCTTTTTCTCGTTCTGGCTCCTCCACTTCCTCGTCGCTAATGTTTCCCTAAACTGCGGGAAGCAGAAAAACAGGACTCTCCGAGGGTCCTTCTTTCCGGGTTTCTTCCCCCGCGTCACCTCGACCACCCTCGAAAAACAACAAAACCATTTACTTGCGTCCGATTTCCGGAAAAAAAAAAAAAAAAAAATAAAATAGAGACAGGCCGGGGGTGTAACTTTTTCATATATATTTACGACGCCCGGGATGATATACGAGTGCACGCGTATATGCGCTTGGTTTTCACCTCGCGCGGCCATGACCACACGTGCAGCGCGTCCGTCCACGTCTGCGAAAGCGCGCCGAGAAAAGGGAATAAATCATCGTCGCTGGCTTGCGCCTCTCTCGATCGTAAAACTCCGTCCGGAGGATGCCGGACCTCCCTCAAGGCTAAAGGGCTGTGGATTTTTTCGAGGTGGTGAATTTTAACGCGCGCTGCGAAATATTGAGAGTCGGGATGAACCGGCAGATATACTTCGGGTGTTCTATCGGCAGCGTTGGTGTCGTCGATGTGTTGGCAAATTTTTTTTTTTTTTTCCACCCGTACCGAGCGATCGATCGGCTTTTCCACGAACTTTTGGTTCTCGAAACGTTTCGGGCCATTAACGTGTTTCGTTGAACGTAAATACGAGATAAGATACAACCAACGTTCACCGCGACTTTTACCGTAACAAGCGCGTCAAACAATTACTTTTGATCTAATGTGGATAACATTTTGTTTGAAAATGTTAATTTCTGCCATAACAGATTTGGAATATTATCGTTTGACTAAAGTGTTGACGGAAATGGTGCAACACACAACAGCTAATGTTCTACATTTGTGTGGACGCCTGTATGGGTTGGCTATAGCCTGTAGTTCTACCTTTTCGATGAGGGATAAATTAATTTATAATCGCCTAAAAGAAACACCGTGAAACAATTTTTAGGTGTTTTTTTTTTTTTTCACCTTTGGACGTTTACTGCGCCCTCGGTAGGAAGAATCGAGTTCGCACCTGGTGCGCATCCGACCAGGGCACGCACAAGGGGTCCCTCGGGCCCTGCTTGGCAGATCCCTCGGGTCTGGTGCTTACCCTCGCGACATACGCCGCCACCAGGTGAGAAAACAACATCTTTTTCTTACGATTAAGCGACTTGGTGCGTTGACCCCTGATCTTTCACCAAATACATTTCTTAAAATATTTCAAGAAAAAATTAATCATTTGTTTTTTCAATACCTTCCATTCAAATTAAACTTTGTACAGATGAGGATTTTTTTTTTTTTTTTTTTTTCTCGTATCACTTCTCTAATTCATAGTTTTGAGTTTGCGCGCTGAAAACAAACCATGTGTCCAGTTTGAGCCAATCACATTGCAACTAAAAAGGCTCATTTAAGTAGCTTATCAACCTTATCTTTATGAAAGTCGACGAAAGAAAGCCGAGTCCTAGACTGTAATGACTCAAGTTAGTTACACGTTACGTTGTAAGAGCATTCGGAACTACGAATAATTTGAAAAAAAAAAAAACTTTACTACTTTATCCTGCCACCATAATGGTCCTTTTAAAAATACTGGCTGCGCTATCGGTAATTCAAGGTACGTACTGGTATTTTTTTATCGTGTATTCCGTGAATACAGTTAACAATGCAGCCATAGTGTAACAGCAGATAATTTTTTCACGAGTGAGAATATTGTCGGACGAAATAAAATTACCTGCTCAAAAGTGTTGTATTTACTGTATTGTGCAAGGAACCTTTACATGGTTGGCAAACACATTTGTGAGTACCAGTGGTGCAACAATGTGGTACTCTGAATGATACGATTTCATTTTACATACTTAGCACCAAAAGTTAAATCAAACTTTGTCATAGTATTTCTCATCTGATTAAAAATTTATTACTTGAATCTTGTTTTTGATGTGAAAATATAAAAAAAAAAAAAAAACTATCACGTAAACAATTAACGTTAAATTTGAGTAAATTTCCGACGAACGGATATGCAAATGGTCCGGGTANCTTTACATGGTTGGCAAACACATTTGTGAGTACCAGTGGTGCAACAATGTGGTACTCTGAATGATACGATTTCATTTTACATATTTAGCACCAAAAGTTAAATCAAACTTTGTCATAGTATTTCTCATCTGATTAAAAATTTATTACTTGAATCTTGTTTGAGATGGTAAAATAAAAAAAAAAAAAAAAAACTAACAAAATATTATTTTTGGTTAAATAAGCTGCCAAGTCCGAGAGGTGGAACTCTACTACAAGAAAAGAGTTTCCATTTGTCGTAAATGTACTGAGACCAGATCCACATAGACCAAACAAATGGCATAGTTTGTGTCACGGTGCACTTATTAAGAAAAATTATGTGCTAACCACGGCTGGTTGTGTATTTAAAAAGGATGATCAATACGTCATCGAGGTCAATGAGAAAAAAATTCACACCGACAAAATTATCACTCATGAAAGCTATCGGTATGGTTGAGAATTTGTTTATTGGAAGATGTATGATATGCGACATCCTAAACTAAAAATTAAAATTATAAATAAATTTCAGAGACTCCCTTTATGCAAACAACTACATAGCTATCTTAGAGTTGGCACAAGAGGTGGAACTTGATGAATCAGTGAATGTCGTAAATTTACCGGAGCCCAATGAACCTATTCATAAAAATAGGAAAAGTATTTTGACTCGCAGTCCCCACAAAGGGTCAAAAGGTAAGCCACTGCAATTCATGGAGACTCGCATTACAAACGACATTTCTTGTGCGAAAAAATTCAGTGACAGGAATAAAGGACTACCTCAATCGCGATTTTGTATAGCTGCAGGCACGGATTACCGCAAAGGTCCCTTGGTAAGGGCTGAAAATTAATTAAATCCACAAAATTTTGGTTGAGAAAGTTCATTTGCGAATTGCATTGATTTCCAGGGCTTACTTTTAGTTCAAAAACATGAGAGCAAGACCGTGCTAATTGGCATCATTATTAGGAAGCTGAATCTTTTCACTCCGATTTCATTTTACGTAGATTGGATCGACAGTAAAATCAATGGTCGTACAAGCACAGTAGACACAATTCCAACCAGTACTACAAAAAAATATGATGACTACCGTGTGTCTTCAAATGACATTAATCGAGGCAAGTATTTATTTTTACATATTTTGTACAACAATGTTTGAAAGGGTCCGTAACCTCATCTAATATTACAAAACAAGATGGTAAAATGAGTCAGAAATCAATCGCTACCACAACAAGCAATTCAAATAACAAACGGATAAAGCTATCAACCACTACAAAACAATACAAGGGTGGAGCATCTGACTTGAGCTGTGGCAGTACGGTATTTATCGTGGCAGTGGCTACCATCGCGAAAAACATGTTTGAGTTGAGTTATTTTTACATCTAATACTAATTGCATCTTATTCAATAGTTTTATTGAGATCTGGTGAATAGCACAATATATATTGAATTTTGAATGTTGAAATGTTTTTAAAGAAGATCTTGTTCACACGATTTATCGCATCTCCATATTTGAAGTGAAAAAAAAAAAAAAATGGTCTCTCAGTTAACTAGGCAAGGCAATATATAAAAAAAAATTTTATAATCACAAGAAAGTATAATAATTTTTTATTCTGTAAATACAGTTAACTGAGGTGAGCAAACGTAAAAAATAAAACAAAATATCGACAGTAAGTTTTTTTGTATTATATCGCTTATTTCATTCTAAACAAAAGTATTTCCTGAAGGAAACCCTTCAAAATGCATTACATCATACTATATTTTCCATTGTTATGAAATCCTGACAAATATTTTACTTGTCAGTACTCCGCACCATATACTGTTCGAAGAAGCCCTAGGGATTATGCCTTAAAATAATATTAACGTCTGTTGCCTAAAAAAAAAAAAAAAAAAAAAGAAAAAAATTAAATTTAGATAGGTATATTGTATCTTATCTGTTTATATTATGGTGCATTGTATGAATCATTTTCAGTTTAGTAATTCTGTAAGAAAGTACATTAAAAAGGAAACAAAGACACGTTGAATTGTCAAACAGACACTCGAAACAGCTTGTAAAAGGGACAAAACAAAAAATGATGTATAATAATTTTTTTTCTGGAGACGAAGGGAAGGGTTGAAAATTTTCATTTGAAAATTTATCTCAGAAATGGTCTGAGTCGCCCGCTCAGGTTGGGGCATGATTAACCGTGTGATTTATTGTACCTCGGGATGAATCAACCGACCCTTCGGTGGAGTGTCAATCCTTTGGCTCGGGTTCATTTCCTGTTTTGATAATACATGTGGAAGACACTGGAGACAAGGTGGTCCGGCTTATTGTTAGCTCGGGCAAAAAGCCGAGCCTTGACTTTTGCCTGTGGCAGCACTAATGTTCCCTTGTGCGCGACAGAATGGGAAGAAGAGAGGATTAAATTTAGAGGCGAGAAGGACCCCGAGTTTTCGCCTCTGTTTTGAGAAAAAGATTTTCTTCTAAGTGAAAGTCAATTGCGCCTGTAAACTCGGCTTTCATGAGGAATAAAAGATCGTAGGGGCTGTTACCGGTACAAGGAGATAAGAGGGGCGTAGGCTCGTTTTATTGCAGCTCTCGGGGGCGCAGTAATCCGGGATCTGTTCGTTTTATGGTGTAGCCCCTCTGTCCGTGTCTCTCTTTCTCAATACCGGTTGTTAAAATTTATTAAGCCGAGCTATTTATGGGCCACCGTAAAAACGTTTTCTTTTCCAAAAGAAATACGCCTTTGATTGCTTATTCTTCCAAAATGCAAACATATGCTGGTCATCCGATACGAATCGAGTTGGTGCAATTTTTTACGCGCCCTCGCAACTCGTCTTGTTCCCATCAGTAATTGTAGAATTCGTGAACACTCCATATATCCAATGTGTACGAGGAAAACATTAAAAAAAAAAATTATTTAATTATTTACGAGGAAGTAGAATTAAATATTTAAATTACACGTTACTTTTGGAATTTCAAAGAACTGTTGAAAGTGTTCTTAGCACCAAAAGTTAAATCAAACTTTGTCATAGTATTTCTCATCTGATTAAAAATTTATTACTTGAATCTTGTTTTTGATGTGAAAATATAAAAAAAAAAAAAAAACAAAATATTATTTTTGGTTAAATAACCATCCTCTCTCCCTTTCTGTGCAAAATCCACG
>NW_019384242.1:4860327-4895769 GCF_000648655.2 Copidosoma floridanum | reverse complement strand
CTTAAAAAAAACGTAAGCTCTAAAATGTATGACTTTCAGCAAAAGCACGTGTACGTGTAAAAACTAAACCCTCAAGGGGGCAGAGCTACGTGAGTATCCCCGCAATGATCGCGCAGTCAGAAACAGGCGCGCAATTAAAACGACATCGGTCAATCGTAGGGTGGCCGCGAACAATAAAAACCGGCTGATCCCCGCCCACTGTTTTGCGAGACATTCGAGTCGAATCCACGAGTCAAACGCCATTAGCGTTTAGTTTTTTTTTTTTTTTTTTTTTTTTTTTTTTTTTTTCGTGCCGACGACGTGTACGCTCCCGCCCTACGCAGGATAATCGTTGTTTGCGATCCCACAACCCACCCCCATCTTTTATTTCAAACGTGCATACGACATAAGGCCACGAGGTATACGGAGTCCACGGTGTGTACCCCGGAATGGGTGTAGCCGCGTGACGTAGAAATTGTTGTCAATGGGCACCGAGTCCCTTGATTGCACGCCCGTTATGTATATACGTGCAGCGGCGACAAAGGTGGTTAAAAATCAGCCCTCGAGAAAATTGACTGCTCGTGACACTGTGCCGGCTCCGTTTATACAATCTAGAGAGAGAGAAAGTGCCCTTTTATAATAGCACCCGATGATGATGATGATGGGGCGTTGACTTTGGGACTTTGTATGCATTGCTCCAATGCTGCGACACAAAAATACTATTTATACGTATACATAACGAATGGAAGATTGCAAAGTTTCGCGTGTAAAGTGGCTCGGACGAGTTGTTTTTCTTCCTGCAAAAGTAGGTAGACCGGACGAGGTGTTCGAGCCTCGAAAAGGGCGTTCAATGGAATTTGATTAATTGGCCGCGCGAGCCTCGGGACCGCAACCCTTGACCGCGCCCGATTCTTTGGAAGGGCACCCCTAGAGCGTACACAGCACTTAGCCGGCACGGAGGCGTGTGTGGTTTGACAAAAAGAAAAAAAAAAAAAAAAAAAAAAAAAAGAAGTTGTATATATTATTAGCTCGCGCGTAGCTCGGAATCGCCGAGGAAGAAAGCCGAGAGAGTGGATGCGCGGAAAGGGGGACGTCCCGCTGGGTCGGTCGCAGTCCGGTCGTTGAAACCAGCTCTCGATGGTCATCAGCAGCGGGGCGCGTATCGCTAATGCTCCGCGGGGCGTTCGCACTTTGGGCTGCGCGCGTGCGTTTTGCGCGTGAAGGCGCGCGTCCAGACAACCTCGGGATCTTGATTTCGTACCCCGATGTGCATGGGTGGCTGGCTGCAGCTTGGAATCGCGTGTACATACACACGCACACACGATAAGTATGGTTGGCTTGAAAAGTTGGTGCGCCCGTGGTGTCTGTTTACGGCCAGGCTCGCTGGATTATACGTGCTCGAGTCGAGGGATAAGTGTTGGGGTGTTGCTTGCAGAACGGCGATTGTTCATATTTATTCGGTTATTTAATTGACGGATAGGGAGGGAGGAGAAGTACCCGTTTGTAAGATATATGGATTTTTTTTTTCAATTCTCATTACCATCTAGCTGGGAAATATCACCTGCTTGGTGTATGCACTTACGTAGATTTTCTTTAGTTGGTTAATTTGATTAAAATACCATTACTTTTTTTTTTTTTTTTTTTTTTTTTTTTTTTCACTTACGTATAGTTACCACCTCCACGAATCGTCACACTGTATCCTGCACGAATCTATTGTCGATTTTTCTTCTTTTGTTTTCCCGCTCTCGATTTATTTTCCAGTTTTTCCGCCTAATCTACGCAAGAATCTCTCTTTTCTTGAAAACATTTTCTCTCTCTCTCTCTCTCTCTTATTATCCATTTATTTTCTCAAAAATTAATTAGTCAAAGAGAAAGGAAAAACCAATCCATCAAGGCAGTGCAGAGCAGCTGACCTTCGCGGAAGGAGCCGATGTACAACGAGCACATCCTCGCATTCCTCGCGACAAACCGTCCAACGACACAGAGCCGAAAAGAAAAGCCCCATTCGCTGCGAAAGAAAAGAGAAAAACGAGTGCACGCGCTGAGGTGGGGGGGGGGAGGAAACGTATATGCGCGTTGTACGTATATAAAAACATACACAAGCACACAAAAGGACAAGAAAAGAAAACAGGCGGGCAGGGTGGACAAAATGAAAAAGGAAGAAAAAAAAAAAAGAATGGAATAAAAGAAAGGAAGAAGGAGAGAAGGAGAATTAAAGAAAAGGAGGAGGCGATGGGCGCTATTGTGCGAGGCGTCGCGCCGACCTGCGCGCCCCTGCATCCGGACAATGCCGCGTTTCAAAAACTTACACGATGGCTTTAAACTCAAGCGCGAGAGATGATGGACCAAAGGAGGGAGACACACTCGTGCATATATAATACACGTATACGACTCGCCATTGTCCTCCTTTTTAGCTTCGGCCGGACGCGGGAGTTTACTTTGCTCCAAGGGACGCATGTCCTTTTTGAGGGGGTGGCTTTGAATGACACTTTGAACAACGCTTGTCGATGACTGATATTTGTTTAATCGACCCTCGAGTGTCCTTTCTTTTTTCTTTTTTTCACTGCCAACGTGGATTCACCAAAATTAAGAGTAGTATGGCCATGCATTGGTATTACCTATACGTTGTGCTCTTGGGAGCCCATATATGCCGCAACAGACTCATTGAATTTGGCATGTACATCACAATGCCACATATCGCCGTAAGAGCCACCTCGTTGTTTACCCGCGGAGATGAAACACTTTTCAGACCACGGATTATTGTCTCGTACATTGAGTGTCGCAAACTCCTGTGAATATACAAGCTGAAGCAGTGAGGACGTCACGGGGTGGTAGTGGTTTTTTTTTTTTTTTGCTCGGCGTACTCGGAAGGCCCAAGATTTCCGGAGCCCCAACTGGAAAGGAGGACAGTGCGTGCCGGGAGAGGGACTTTTCACACTCGCGTCCTGCGGCTTTCTTCCCTCTTTCTTGGGCCTGGGACGTCAAAACAGCCGATTCGGGCCGAGGCTAAGTGGTCTCGCCGGCGCGGCTTCGAGTGAGCTCTTTCGTCCTTTCCTCTTCCGTACCCCCCCTTTCGAGGTTTTCTCGGGAAACTGACCGCCGGGCCACTGTGGCGCTCAAAGTGCTGGTTGTTCTCTGTTTCTTCGTGCAAAGAAATTCAACTGTTCTTTGGAGGTTTTTTTTTTTTGTTTGTTCTCTCTCTTTCAGAACCGCAAACTTTTCTTCCTACGGGAGGTTTCCACAAACGATCGACTCGAGTCTACTTTGTATACACTACAAATGTTACGGGCGTCGATTATTCGCACTTTTTCGATTATTTATAGATGAATAACAAAAAAAAAAAAACAAAAAAAAAACGTACCAGTCTACGTCCAAACACACAAGAATTAAATTGTGAATAAAGTGCAAGAGCAATACATATGAAAAGCAGGCTGGATGAGTAAAGTGTATGGTCAAAAATCAAAGTCAACGGCGCAAACAAACAAAAAAGGAATGGAAGAAAGCAAGAAAATCCTACGGAGATCTGGTAGCAAACGACACGTGAAAAGGCAAGTATATCATCGCATATATACGCGGCGTGTGTATGTGTGAGAGGAATCGTCCATTTACAAACGAAGAAGGAGGAGAAGAAAAGGAAGAGTATAGGCCATTTAGAAAAAAGCCTCGGAAGAGAGAAAGAGAGGGCACGTGTAAGAAATCAAGATAATCGGCCGGCTCATTGATAGGCTCTCCCTTTTTATACCTTTCTTTTTTTTTTTTTTTTTTTCTGGGAGCGGATACGCCGTGCCACTCCGCGGGGTGTCTGGAATTTTTTCCGGGAGAGAGAGAGGCCCCGTCTTTTTCTTCTTCTTCTTCTTATTCTCCCGCGTCCCTCTCCCATATACACTTCTCGTTCAGCTCGGTTGAGAGCACGCGCGCGTGGGTGTGCATTTTGATAAAAGAGAGGGGGTGTGGGGGGAAAATCGGTCGGACAGACTGCGTGGCACCGGTGGTCAGTGCGAGGAATGAGCCATTGGGCCGCTTTCTGTCGAGTCTAACCGACAAGGGAGGGGAAAAAAAGGGATATTTTACCGTATTTGGGTGACAAAAGTAGCCCTGATTGGTTTTCGCGACCACTGTACGTCGGGCAGCTATGCTCGGCATGCCCCGCATGACCTCACAAGACAACCACAACGTAATTGCAGAGGCAACGCACACCCGCGGGGATGCAAACTCGCGTGCGCATACGCATGCAGAGAGAACGAGTTATGCAATGCGGACACGAGCAACACGTATACGTATAAACACGGTATAGCCATTGCACAATGGCCCGAAAATTCATAATACCGTGTGTGGCTCATTGTCCGAGTGAAACCGGCCGCGTGCAAGTGTACGTAGGTATACGGCTGCTGGCGCAAAACCAGTTGAACCAATATACCATCGTCCGGTGACGGGCGCGCTGCACCGACGCCTCGCATTAAGACGCGCCAATGCGACAATACACACCCGAATCTCATCTCTCTATCGCTTTCGGATCCTTTGTCCACCGGGGGACTCCTTTCACTCCCTTTCTCTTATTTCATTAAAGAGGAACAACAATGGTATATGTACGGCGGCAACGAGCTCTCGTTCTTTCTTTCATTCGCCTGCACGATGATGGTCAGCATAAAGGTATACACGTTGTCTTTAGCATATGGCATCGCGCACTCAACGCAGGGGGTCAATTTCTACGAGTGTGCATATAATATACGTAGGTATACAGCTAAATACCCGTTTTCCCCCGTTATTCCGGTTTTTCCCGACCGGGAGGCGTCCAGCCTCTTGTTTTTTTTTATTCATCATGATAATGCAACGCGTATAATGTACAGTCGCGCGTCATATATACGCCAAGGACAATGGGGGGAGGGGGGAGATTTTAGTTTTGTCCGGAGGTGAATGGGGACACGAGTCATTTGCGCGTTTCTTTTTTTCCTTCCCCAATGGGCCCTCCTTGCTCTATTCGTCTTTCGCGCTTCCTTTTGTATACCATTGGTCAAAAAAAAAAAAAAAANACTATAAGGATAATTTACGTAAATCTTGACGAAAAAATAAGCTCCAACAAAACCTCGCTGATACATAAGTACTTATGGATTACCGATCAAGTGTACCTATATGTGAAATACTCGGACGCCTCAAATGGATTCTGCGTGCTCATCGTTCCGCAAACATTTATCTCTCCGGCATTTTCGTTGACGCAACTGGCGTAACGGTGCATCGAAAAAAATATCAATACCGTTCGACCGATGAATTCCATAAAAACTCTTTTTACACGCGTATGAAAAAAAACTTGTATTTACGTAGCGCATGACACCGTCGGACAACCATTACACATCCCGAACGCATATGGTAACAACAGCAAAAGAAGAAAAAAAAAAAAAAAAACGAGAACACCAAGATAAACATTGCACCGAGCGAGTGTAAGATGGGGTGTTTTGATAGTACAGCCTTGCAGCGTACGTGTAAGGTATACATGCATGTGATATTATTGTTGCATTGATTGAGATTGGGCACCCAACTCGTGCACTCGAGAGAGCATGGAAGAAAAAAATAAAATAAAAACGTTGCATCGTTGTACCCACCCACGCGTATACATATATGTTGCACGGGTTGTTCTTTGAGCGGGTATATGCATACACGTAAGAAATCAATGGGATCGGGAGCGAAATCGGAAAGATAGCGCGCATATGTTGATCGAGTCAACACCACTTTGAGCGCACCACCTTTGGCTAACGTTAACACATTATACGCGCGCATTCACGAGAGCTAAACTGCAGCCTCGAGGGCTTTCTGGGCTCGCATAATGCGAGCACGAGGGTATATACATTATAAATGTATACACGAGGTATACGCGAGCTGACTTAATTATGCGCTTTGAATTGCCCACGATATTGTGCTGGATGGATGTATGTACGGTCCGTCAATCCCCGAGTCATTCAGAGTCGAGTGTGTATATATACGTGCACGTATAGTCAAGTGAGCGGGACTGAGGTTTTATCAAGGCGTTATTAATACGTTGATCGTAAGAGAGAGAGAGAGAGCTCAGCCCAACGGTAGTCGTTGGGAATCGGAGGGGGTGAGCGTTTAGTGCTTTTGATCGGAACCGTATTATGACGATTGTACCCCAAGAATGATTTTGCAAATGTACAAGTCGTTGCGAACGAGTGAATGGGCCATGATTCCTTTTTTTTTTCCTTACGAGTCTTTGTCCGTTAAAGAGCGAGACAATGACTTTATCGCGTCTCGGGTTACCAGTTTTTCGTCATTGTTTATTGATCGTTACTCCTTATCACGGACATGATCACTTATCGTTGCTCGCGGCAATGAGGTCATCACAGGAGTGTGGTGATTGTTTGCTCATCGTAACCCATTTAACGAGTAATCAATCAATTTCGTCACTCGCCTCCAATTTACAGCCGTTTACGTCGTTTCACGTCAAAAGCTTTGTCCTAAAACTAGAAGCGCACAAATATCGCATTGGAGAAATAAAACTCCCCGGCTCACGTGAAAGTCGTCTGCGACGAGCATATAGACCCCCGCGAGTCGCAACTGAAATTCCCAGAACACTCCAACAACGCACCGTCCATTAATACCTATATAAGCGTATAAACGAAGAGCCTCACTTTTTCAACTCTCAATAACCAAGTACCCACTCGGATCCTCAAAAGTGGTGTGGGGGGGAAAGCCTGTTTGCCAATCAGTGTCGCCCGTTTCCACCTTCCTTTGCTCACTTTTGGGCTCCCAGAGACCAATAATCGAAACAACGAAACACAAGGGAGAAGAATTACAACAAAGCCAGCCTCGCGTCTCCCACAGTTTTACTCGGGGGCCAAACAAACCCAGCGGTCGAGCTCCGCGCGCCCAACAAGTGGGACGCGACGTATTACCCCACCGGGAGGGAGAGCCCAGTTTCCCGCGCGCACCTATTAGCCCCGACGCGCCGAGTGTCTCGAGTGGACCGAGTGCCATTGAGAAGCCGCTCCAGCCCCAGCTGCTCGCCACTTGACCATATACGGCTAACCGATCGAAGCTTATGATATATACATCATACGCTTCTCACTGGCTTCGCCTCGTTGACTTGCATTGTTCTTGACGTTTTGCGTGTACCGAAGCAAAGACAGTTTTCGGCCTTTGTTTCTCCGCAACGCGTTGCAGATCGGCACAATGTGCACCGGTTATCATGAGAGATAACGTGACCTGAGGGGGTAGCTTTTGGGTTCCTTTTTTTTTTTTCTTTCCCTCCGTCTGGAGCTCTCCCGCAAACGGCCGTTGCGAGGCCGCTATTATATTTAACGTGTATACCTTGGGCTCTTTGTCATAATTATTGGCATTCCGATGGACTTTTGTCATACATCTCGCGTTGGCCTGGGCTTTCTCACGTGTACGTTGCAATACACGCTCTTCAAGTCGTTCAGAGAGATTGAAACAATCCCAAAGAGACTTCAAAGCTCAAGTCATCGAGTGCGTCTCTATAATACACTAAATGAAGGACTTTGTATAGGTCTACTGATGGATTTCAAAGTCATCTGAGGCCTTCCCGTGTCTTTCAAAGGCTTTTTGAGTGGCATAAAGTTCTCAAGTGTCCCTACATTTTTACGAAATGTCTTGTAGATCAATTGAAACATTTCAAATCCATACAGAACTTTTAACGATTTTCATGCCCCCCAAAGTCTTGGAAATATTGCAAAAGTCTCGGAAAGACTTTAAGATTATTTAAAGACAGACGAAATCATCGAGGAACTCTATAATTTTGCGAAATACCGTGTAAACCTACTCGTTACAATAGTATACGTGGCGTTTTTGTACGATTTTTGCCAATACCAAAAAAAAAAAAAAAAAAAAGAGTGGGTCCATCCACGCGTCTACTCGGCGACAATCACGCCCGGGGCTCGAAAAATTTTCTCGTTCGCCCGCGCGTCACCAGACGTCAAACATCCACAGCCAACACCCTCGCCTCTATTAGAAAGCACGCACCCTCTCCCCATGCCTAAAGTGTTTATACACGTCCCAGAGCGCGCGGGGGAGCGTGGGCGTATATACACGCACTAGGCACGCGGGGGTGCGAGTGATTCTTTGCGGTTTAGAAAATGAGATTGTTATCGCCTGTATAAAATAGGAGGACGCGAAGGAGGGGATGGGGAACCCCGACTCACTTCCTCGCCATTGTGCTCGCGAAATAAGTCCATTTTCGGGGTCGAGGTGACTGACTGCCACTCGAGAGATACGGGGCAGCAGTTGGGATTTTTGCGTGCCCCAGCCGATAAATCTCTCTCTCTCTCTCTCCCTCTCAACTTTGTATATATAACACATATACCGCGCGGGCGTGGGAGAGTCTGCGAGGGGGGCATTAGTGGCTCTTTGTTTCTTGATGAGTTCGTTTGGCGTTGTTGTTGCCGGCCACCGCGCCCCACAATGCCAGCTGGATTTTCACCTCGACGCTTCAACCGCAGTGTGTAGGTATGCTGTGTGCGCGTTTTATTGTCACTTTTATCGGAAAATTTGTTTTCGTCGGACCGCCGTTGCGGTAGAAGCTCCATCGATTAATTTCTCTATCTCTTTTTTTTTTTTTTTTTTTTTTTTTTTTTTTTTTTTTTTTTTTTTTTTTTTTTTTTTTTTTTTTTTTTTTTTTTTTTTTTAGTGAACCAAAATACAAATTTCTAATCCCTCTTTGCAACCTTATACTTTCTTCCCTCAAAATAACACAAACTTCCGTCCACCGCGAGCAGAGATTATGGTCTTCAATGGCAAAAGCCTTTCTCTTTGACACACGTTGAAATAGAAAAACCATTGCCGCCTGCGTACACCCACCCCGTAGAGAGAGAAGAATCACCTCTGCTCGTAAATCCTCGTCCGAGCCAAGGTGATTTTTGGTGCCTTCCACGAAGCGCGATTTCGTATATAAACGCCGTGTTATTTACGGCCACCCCTTACCCCGCGCATTACCGGTCAATTTATACCAACCCATCCCAACCCCCTCTACCTTTTTCTCTTCGTTTCACTTTGTTTTTATACTACGATTTTTTTCACTTTTGTTCGCTACGTACGTACAAGCTTCACACGCGTATCGGTGCGATGGTAATTCATCGAGGATCCTCGAGCTTCGGTACCGGATTACGTCCGTTTAACAAATCACCCTTCGGGGGCCTCTGTTGCAGCTTTTTGTCCGGACCACCTCTACCAGCGCGAATGAGTGTTGAATTAGAGACTATTCTGATTAAATTGATTGTCTCTCTTCGATACTCTGCACACGCAAGACGTTGCTTTTGATTTTTCATCCAGTTCATGCTTCGAAGGAAAAAAAAAAAAAAACAAGATATATTTTCCAAGTATTCCCAAAGGAACATGATGAATGGCACGCCCCGCGGGGCAAGGAGAGATTTCGCGCGAAAGCCCGTGAAATTCGCCAAGCCGAAATCAAACAATACGGCGCGCGTATGTGTTTAAAAAATCGGCAGATTTACGCGGCTCGTGTTCCAAGCGGGCGATGAGCATTGGGCCTATGCACGACTTGGAGGTTGAAAGGGTCCTTTGGTCCATCCTCCAGAGAAAAAGAGAGAGGGCCGCATTATATACGCAGTCATTGTCCCTCGGTGCCACGCAGTCTGGTCCGGCTTCTTTCTCCGCTCCTCTCGACCTTACATACGCGTTTGTATTATGTTACGCGCGCGCGCGTGCAGTGTGTTAAAAAGACGCTCCGGTGCTCTTTATTTTGTGGAAAATTATTACAATGCCCCCCCCCCTTCCGCGTATACATGATGCGTATTGGCGATGCGTCCCGTAGCTGCTTTGACTCCTTGACTTTTATTATTCCGCGTCTTTGTGCCCGGGTCGTTCCTTATTCCCTTCCAAGAACGTGGACTGCGCTTCGATCGATCCCCCAATACACGGAATGAACTGCGATTGTCCCGCACATTACGCGCGTAGGAGCGGTTTGGACACGCTCGCGTCATCTCCCTTTTTTCTTTCTTTTCTTTCTCCCTCTCTCGTTTACGCGGTCTTTCACCTGCGGACTTTTGTGCCCGCGTGCAAGGTACTACAGTTTAAAATGTCTGGGCAAGGATTCTTCTTCTTTTTTTTTGTTTTTTTTTTTTTTGTTTTTTACTTCTTCTTCCTTTTCTCGTGTCTGTAGTATACGGGGCCAGATATTTGACGAGTGAGATATGTAAATGGGTTTTGCCTTTTCGAGAGGGGGAAAGGGAATTGGGTAGAGGCTCTGCAGTGAACGCTTTCCAAGTGCACGGGGAATAATAGATTTATCACGAGGAATTAAATACGTTTGCTGTCCGAGGAAGCTTGCGTCGTTTGTTACCATCGATATCGAGGTTGAACCTCATTCAAAACATGAATTGTACCAACGAAAAAGTTGGGCTGAGAAATCAGGATTAAAACAAGATTAATCAAGAGATTCATTTTTACAGTGTTGTTTGTTTCGGATAAAAAGTAGTGCACAAATTTTAGGAGAAGTTACAAGTTGAATAATACATTTGAATTTTCATACTATTTGAAATTTCTAGATTGGTACCAAAAAGCATTAACCCTTACTTTGGCATATTAAAATCCCTGTGATTACAAAAGCGTACGATTTAATGACATGAAACAATTAAAATCCAAAAAACTGAGCTGAAATAAAAAGGTATAGGTTTTTCCGCAAAGTATCATATCAGCCATCCACGTCACATCTCATCCTATTAACCCCCACGTATTATCTCCGATCTGATGAGACTCAAATGATCCATTAGCTTATTTTGTAATGGTTCTCGACCCTCTTTCTCTCGCCTGGAAAAAAAAAGGCTAAGTCATCGTCGCATCCTGCTCACCTTTCCTCTCGCTGGTGAGGTGCTCTCACACAGATCAAACTCCAATACCAATGCACGGGGCCCTCCGGTCATTAGTTGGAAAGATTTATCTCAAATGACCACGAAACTTCGAACTGACGATATTTAAAAACCCGAGACTTCCTCTTCTCCGACGGCCATTTAACCTCGTGCATTCTCACCACTCGATCCCACACTCCCGCACCGAGATGTCTGTTCTGGTAGCTCCGTTCTCGGAAGCCTCGGATTCTCCAGCCACATCACGCACAATGTGCGCATAGGCGAGAAAAGAGGTCCTAGGAACGCGTGTGCGCGCGTGTACGTGAAAAGAGAAGAGACAAAATAGAAAAAAAGAAAAGAAAAGAACGGAGAAGAAAAGAATGGGGAAGGAAAAATAAAAGGCCAAGGTGCGAAGAAACACAGTGCGTGCGTGTGTGTAGAAAAACGGGGGAGGCGGTGCCGTATGGGTCTTTGGAAGACGCGTCACCAGAAAACGGCAGCCTCCAAAAGAAAAAGGTGCAAACGTAACAAGTTATGGTTCATCCCCGTACAATGGAAAACGAGCTTTTGCCCACATATATGTATACACATAGATACAGGCCGGTTCCGCGAAGGGATGGGATTGAGGGCATCCTGTTTGTCTTGGGAGGACCATTTTTCCGTGCCCTCGCCAAAACGTGTACCTCGTACGTCCGATAACGGAAAAATGCATGTACCAAATGCCACCCGCGAGTTGGGAAGAAATTAACGTCAGCCGATCACAATGGCCCGAGAGCGATGAAATACCGCATCGAGGATGATGAGAGTGTACGTGTGTGTGTGTGTGCACGCCACGCAGTCTGAGAAAAGCAAGGACTCATCCTCGAAGGAGCTAAATCCCACGGAGGCTGTATGCGTGTAGTGGTGTGCTTGCACGTATATATAAANACTTCCATAGGTGGGGTCTCGTCAACAACTCTAACTTATTTGTACAAGTAGGCACAGTCCTATAATCGAGTTTCCATACACCTTCTCCACTGCACAATGTACCAACTGTTCCGTCGGTTCGTTATGGAATATACAGCGGCTCATTTTTCGGGGCTCCCGAGGGGGGGCCCACAGGCGTGCTTCAACGCGCGCATTCTTCGGAATGAGTCAGACCATATACGTCCCATGATGCCCGCTCGTGCCATAAATCGCGCCTATTCGAATACAACACTGATGCAAAGGAATAGACAATGGAGGAATATAACACGCTCGCGCACACGGATTCACGGCTCTATCCGGTGCGTATTTTTAGCACTAGGTGTATACGGCCCATAATATGTGCTGGCCTCGATCTGAAGCTCCGCACCCCTTCCGCTCCCGAGGCTTGTGTGTTCTTTTTTTTTTTTTTTTTCATTGGTCTAGTCCAACGCGCGTTGTTTTGTAGTGACGGGCATTCCGTAAATTCCGGGTTATCGAGATTTTGCTCTTTGTGTTTTTCTATGCATACCACCTATATACACACACTGGCGTATGGTGACGTGGTCGCGTGCTCCGCTTCATTGAGGCTAATTGTTAGGGCCATTGTTCGCAAAGTACCGGCCTGTTTAGTGGCCTAATTTAAACGAGATAGATACGTATACGTTGTAAAATCGATGCTTACCTGATGATTTTAGGTATACCCACTCGAATGAAATTGCTCTCTGGGATACCTAACGTGGGTTACAGCTCTACATGTTCGCTTTTGGTTAATAACGCGTGAAATTAGTTTTGCTTCATATATAGACTTGTAGTAATTATTTGGGTCACGTTTTCATCTTCACTTGATTGCTTGATGTACCAATGAAATTTGGTATTATATGTGATTTTTCACTCAGTTTCATTGGATTTCCTAGTTTTTTTTTCCCTTCTTTAATCATTATTCATTAATTTAAGTATACCCATGGCAATTAATTTTTCGTGTAACAAAATACACATGTAACTAGTGTAGAAATACAAGATTTTAAGACATTACAGAAACAACCCATTATCGTTGAAAAAAAAAAAAAAAAAAAAAAAAAAAACGAGAACACCAGTGTGTGAGCATAACGCGGCTTGCTCTCGTTTCCCAAAACAGATAAAAACCCCAAGAAAAGAAGAAAAGAAGAAAAAAAAAAAAAAACGAGAACACCAAGATAAACATTGCACCGAGCGAGTGTAAGATGGGGTGTTTTGATAGTACAGCCTTGCAGCGTACGTGTAAGGTATACATGCATGTGATATTATTGTTGCATTGATTGAGATTGGGCANAAAAAAAAAAAAAAAAAAAAAAAAAAAAAAAAAAAAAAAAAAAACAGCCTGTTCCTTCTCCTCGATGTAACCTTACGCACCTTAGCTCCGAGGACAACGCTAAACAAACACCATAATTTCTCGGAGCCAAGAACAAAATCCTTCACGAGAGAGAGGCGCGATTTTACGGTAGCCCCAATCTGAAATCCCTTAACCAGAACTTACCTCTCAAAAATATCAGTCCCGCAAGCAAATAAATCGCAGCTTATGCACACACCCGAGCCTTTCTTCCCCGATGATTGTTGTTCCAAGAGCTCCACCTTGCCGGTATTGTGATTGCAATCGAGCCCGTCTCTCTCTCTCTCTGTTATTTTCGAACTACACCACCTGAGAAAAGAAAAACCCTCTTTACTTTGAAAAACCAGCGTACATCGGTAGCTCTCCCTCGAAACATTCAGCCCCGAGACGACGATTTTCTCACGTCCGAACTACGCCCACGCTCACCGCGAAGGAACCGATTTTTCGCCGATCGGTCACGTACGGCACTTCACCTGCATACAACTCCCGGGATCAACAGCGAAGCGCATCAGTCCTTTCGATGTACCTCCTCTCTCTTTCGCGTCGATCCTCGTTTTTGGTGTCCACCACCCGCAGCGACGCGATCTGCGGTCATATAGGGAGATCTTACGGAGGACTCGTTTTTTCGTATATCCACGCCACACGTGGGTCTTTACAAGTGCAGCTGCATTACTATTCATTGGATCTCGATATCTCGGCTTGTCCATCGGGTTTTGTACGCGTATCCAATTATTCGCGATTTTGCCGATACACGTGTCTCTTGCCGATCGGAATGATGATCGGTAAGAGTTTTCGTGCTCTTTTTTACTCGTTTCGATGTTCTTCAAATCAAGGTTTTCTTCCCGTCCAACGCTCGAATCGATCGTTGTGGCAGTTTTATTTTTTTTTTTTTTAAATTACCTCTCGGCCAATATCAACAATGACAATGAGGGGAGCGTTAACTCCCGAGTGAATGATAAATGAAGCGCGGCTTTGAGAAAAAACAATCGCGTGAGTCTACCAAAGTGACTGGTCGAAATGAAAAAAAAAAAAAAAAAAAAAAAATAGATACGACCGCCGTCGTTTCGGCTATCGAGTAATAAAAAAAACGAAATCCAAAGCGTGGTGTTGTTACACTGCAAGCGCCGACTCATCCCCTTTGGTTACGTGCGACTGGAAAATTAAGGCTCCCGCGTGTGTTTTCTTTCGCAGCCGGGCGTGTAAACGCTCAAAGAGGTATCCTTTTTGTTTTTTTTTGTTTTTTTTCACTTTCGATAAACGATAAGCAAAGTCACCTCCCCGTAAATGCGAGAGCGTCTCGTCGTCGTTACTTACATGGCTCGATCGGCGGAGCGTCAAAGCTGGTGCGTGCTTGGTTTCTTGATTATTTTTTCTCTCTCTCGTCTTTTAATTTTTAAGCGATTGGCTTTCACGCCCGGGATCCATTATGCGTCTGACCGTGTATCCAGCAGGTGAATGTTTTTTCATAGATCTATTTCTCGTTAATCCCTAAACGTGTTCCCATACATGCAAAATATAGAATCAAACAAACTAACCAATGTGTTTGCTCTTTTTTTTTGGTTCAACCTTTCAAAGATCCGCAAAAACTTATTTATGGTTCACTCGATGTAACTTCCATAGGTGGGGTCTCGTCAACAACTCTAACTTATTTGTACAAGTAGGCACAGTCCTATAATCGAGTTTCCATACACCTTCTCCACTGCACAATGTACCAACTGTTCCGTCGGTTCGTTATGGAATATACCTCTATAATAGCCGCGTCGGTCCATAATTCAAGGAAGAAAGACTTTGCTTCCGTGCAATCGTGCACACACATCCGCACCTGTATACGCACAGCAAGAAAAGAGGAGGGAAAGAGAAAGAGACAGTTTTCACACCAATTAGTCGAGACAGGATCGAGTCTCTCCCTGCCTGAGTGGAGAGAGGGAGGGGGGAGAGTCTTAACAAGCGCTGACGCATCAGACCTAATAACCTTTTGTTTTAAGTAATGAGGTCACTCTACGTCTGGCTCTCTTGAGATACTTACGTCGGCTCTCTTGGGACTCACCGTAGTAATTCGTGCTTATAGTTTTTCTGTGACCTCGTGTTTTTCTCACGTAGATTACGTTTAACAAACGCCGTGCCTTTTTTGTGTGCTCTTTCTCAATCCCGCCTTCTGATCGATACGCCGCGGTATATTCACGTGTTCGCGACCGAGACGCACCAGCGTCCTTCTGGACACACCGAAGTGATCCGTGCCACACGCGATCAGTGGCTCAGCCACCCACGACACCGTCGCTCTCGCATCAGCGCGAACGACCCGGCGCCGAACACCAGGTTAGCGACGCGCCGTCAACGAGCAGCTCTGAGTTGCATTCACACACACACACACACACGTTGGCTCACATCTTTGTTTTGTATTTTATTCTTAGTTATTCAATGTATCATTTAACGTTCGTTATATTCAGTTTAATTCAGTTGCATTTAATCAGGATTGTATTTGTTTTTATTTCATAAATAAATTGGGTTTTTTTATGCCTCCCGGCTTTTTTCCCTAAGTGCAGTATTTATTCTTTCTCTATCCTCTCCCTATAAAACATAACTGCGAAGCCCAGTCAAACCGACAAGGCTTCGAGCGTACACCAACTTTTGTGGACGTTTTGGATTCCTAACGCGTGATTTTCCACACGATTTGATCCGTAGATCGGTAAATAATAAATAACCCGCAGTGTCCACGAAAGCGCTGCTCCTCCCCTTTGGCCCGAAAAGAGAAGGAAAAAAATTCTCACCATCCACCCGCGTATGCATGGAGTTCCCGATTAATACGCCGCCCATGGTTTTTCTCGAAATCACAAAGGTACCATAAAAATGAATGAAAAAAAAAAAAGATTGAAGAGAACACTACCGGGGAGAGAAAACCGCGCATAAATTACGTCTTATGTTTCTATTATGAGGGCCTCGCGGTGTGCATCCTCCTCCTTATCTCGTGTGTATATATACGAATACGTCCACACGACGGGGCAGAGAGAGAGATAACCATCTCGCGCCACCCGGTGTGCGTTTCACGGAACGGAGACCGGTAGCAGTGGGTTTTCCACGTTGGATGATGCCCGCTCGCGGCCGCACGACCAAGAGGAAAAACCGGGGACTTTTATTTAATTTAATGGTAAGCGTGAGATTTTAACGGGTGCTTTGATTTACAAGATGAAAGTTTTCGGGGAAATTAATTCGAACGAAAGAGGGATCTATTTATATAGCCTATGGTGGTCGTCCCAATTGAAGGATGTACATATATATATATACCTCATCGAAGGAAAAAAAAGAAACCTGTGTGGGTGTACAGTTCGAGCATCATCGGCTCTCCAGGAAGCCTCCCCCCTCGCGGAGGTGCAAGGACAAAAGAAACGGAAGCACGCGAAATTTATGGGTGTATATGGTTGGCGGGCTTATCTCCGCGCGCACCTTGAGGGATTATTAGAAACGCCAGCCGAGAGGTGGAACAATGAGGGCCTCGCGCGACAAAGACCCGAGATGAAGATTACCCGCCAAGGAGGGGACCCCCGACGACCGATTGATAAACTTGCGAAATTACTCTCGCTCGCGCTGGCTAAGAGAATGGGAATGATTAAGCAACAACGAAAAAACAGCTGTCGCGCTGTTACACGTGTAGGCTTTTGTTGGGCGACCTTTTTTTTTTTTTTTTTCTTTCTTCACGTATCACCTGGCCGATGCAGAATTGACTTTTGTGTGAGGTACTTCAAATTCACATGTTTAAAGGTAATATCACTAGAGGTGGGGTTTATTGGTGTTCAATGGAACGGATGATTTACTTGCACCTTTTTTTTAGGAATGCAAGAAGAAAAAAAAATTAGAAAAAGTATAAACAGTGGTGATTAAAAGTATCGTCAGCTCACGACATGCATGGGTACACCTATGCGCGCTAATTGCCAAACCGGTGCGAAAACGACATGGGCGGAGCCTTTGCATTGAAGCTACGCCACGGCTGTACCTGATGGGTCTACTCTTTCCACTGTCACGTTAGTCGCCCAATACAACAAGAACAGCGTCTCGCTAAAACACGCGCACCTGAACGTGTAATCCGCCACGTCGCAGATTTACTTTACGAGCACCGCTCGCGCCTCCTCTGGTAATAAACCTCTCTCTGGTTCGCAATCCTCGTGCTATTTTTTTTTCTCCCAAACTTTTTTTTTTCCGCCTCTTCCTCGCCGGGGAAAACTAGAGAGGCGTGCGAATCCCCATTATGCTGGCATGTAGACAAGGAAGGGGTGCGAGCTGTCCTGCGCGAAAAATCCAAACCCATGCGCGTACACAAAGAGGGTCGCGATTTATGGGGCGTTTGGCTTTTTTTTTTTTTTTTCCACCAACTTTTCAGCGAGGAACGGGGGGACGCAGCCTCGCGCACGGGCCGAGAAACAATGAGCCGACGCTGTTTTCGACTTGTAGCTTCTCTCGCCGCGGCGTCATTATTGTCGGGCTGAAAGGGTGATGCTACTACCAGTAAAAAATTTGATGGTAATGGTTCCATAATTTCCGGGTGGTTGCTGCGAACGCTGCCCTGGACTCGGGTGCCTGCTATTATCACTCGGATTCGTTGCGGCTTCGCCGCCCATATATTACATCGTTGATGATGTGTATACATAATATACGCGTAGGGAGGGTTATTACGTATGGTTGCTGTTTTTTTTTTTCTTTTCTTTTTTTTTCCTAGTTGTCTTTACGGTGGGATTATCGCTGTTGGGGCGTGTACACGACGAGAGTGCTTAGCACGATGAGTCGAGCGTGTGCCTACACGTCCATATTACAGATACACACTATGCGTATATATATATATATACCACGGACAGCGACAAAATCGTGATTTCGCAAATTTCCTTCGTATCGCCGCGTCGTATTGAATTATCCGCATTACGAGGAAGGAAAAAAAATAGAGCTCCACATCATATACAATGTAACTAGACCACAAAAGCATACCACGGATTACTTGGCATCTATATGTGTATATATATATACATTACTGATGGTGTGCTTGTACGAAAATACGTCAGTTGTGTGTGTGTATAGGCAGGATAAAGAATCCCGTCCGAGCGAGCCTATCTCCAGCCTCGCGTGAAATTCAATTACTCCACTCATTGAGCTCCCGGTGCTTGTGCGGGTCCTCGGAAGGGTCCTCTCCCGGCCGATCCGCAGATGCGCGATTCCGATCGTCGTCTCCGCCGTCACGAGAGTGTCTCTTTTTCTCCCCCCCCCCCCTCCTGTATAGACCGTCACCGCAATCACTGTTCCTTCGTGTTTACGTTTCGCAGCATCAGCGCCAAGAGAGAGAAAGAGATTGTTTTTCAGTGGGTATATCATCGGGATCGGCTTTGGCCGTGTACATTTTGCAAGGGTGAGTCCGGGTCAAAGGGCTCGGCGCCTTTTATTTTTGATCGATTGCCGGATAATCGAGCCGATGGGCCCCGGTACGCTCTGTATACCTTTGACGGGACGAGCTGCTGCTTTTTTAACGGGGGCTTTGAATTCGTTATTAGATCGACGCGCGATACATCGGGGGGAGACAATGTGCAGTTTGGCTCGAGATTAGGGGTGGGACGGGGTCGCGGTTTTTCGAGGGTTTTACCGCCTGTGTGTGTAATACACTATGCATTGTAAAATAAAGATTTCCTTGTCAATGTTTTCCACGTTCTTCGACATGACTTTGGAAAATACGAGTTTTGGGGAAGCAAAAAAACAAAAACAACTCTGTTCGCCGGTCGATTGTTCTCTCGTTACATTTAATGAAAAGCTATGCGCAGTCGCGCGTAAATATATGTACATATACTCGTGGTGAGCATTAAAACGGACGAGCACTCTCTCTTTTTAATCTTTTGTGTCTTTCGTGCTTCTTGTCTCTGTTCTTCCTTTTTTAATCTATCCGTTGTCATGCTAATGCGCAGCGTTAGTTTTACGGGGGACAGTGTATTATTGTGCGCGCATACGTACACCCCTCGTCTCAATGTAATCGCGTCCGTATATGATACAAGTGAGTGGAGTGTGTTCATACGCGTATGTATACACATGCACGTGTAGATGCACGTATAGGTACTGCGGACTCATTGTGCTTGTTGAATGGAGTGTGAAAGGCCCAGCGCCGCTCCAATTTCGAGGAGACGTCGCGTCACCTCAGCCACTTCAATATCCCACGTGTATTACACTGAGTACCGCGAGCGGGGTTGGGGATTGTTTCTTTCCCGGCAAGTGTCTCGTGTCCCCTTTCCCTGTAGCGCTTCTTTTTGCTCCGTTGCGAGAGATAGGAGCTTTCAAATTTTACTCGTGACGTGATTTCTTTTTTTTTTCTTTTTTTTTTCTTCAAGCAGACTTTTCCGAAAATCCAAGAAGTTACTGCTTGTGATGTTTAAGGTTTTTTAAAAGAATTTTCGAGCGAGAATAGGAGTAACTGAAACTAGAACGTTGTCCATTTTTTTGATAAACAAATTGGTTCACTTTTGATTCTAAAATTTTTTCGAGAAAATCCATCACAGTATAGTCTTAATAAACATTTATGAGTAATAAATAAACCACGTGCAGCTCCACACGTCTCTGTCTCGTTTTTTTTTTTTCAAGGAAAGTTTTCCAGATTTTCAAACTTTTTTTTCGAAAATTTTCGTCAAAGCTCGACATTTTTCCATCGAGATAGCCTCGTCTCAAAGTAAATGTCACACAAGCCTGTGGCAATCTATTCATGTTTATATTAAATCCATGACACGATCGTCCGATATGCATATCAAACAACGAATAATTACCTTTCATCTCGAGCAACACGCGTAGGGAATAAAATCCCCAACTCCGACTCGGAGGGCACAATGTCAAAGAGGAACTGCTGTTTTTCACCCAACAGAGCCCAAAAACTCATTACTCGTGATCCAAACACACGTCACAGCTCTTCCAAAAAAAGTTGCACAAAGCCACCGCAGAAGAAAAAAAAGCAGCAAAGCCCGAAACCGAGCTCACTCCAACACCCCCGAGAGTCTTATTTCCTCCCTCCTCGGGAACCACCACAATGAATCCACGCTAAGGCGCGCTTACCAAATTAATTAAGCACCCCCTCCCTCCCCCCGTCAAAGACAATCACCATCCACGTCCCTCTTGCTTGGATCCCCGCGGGGAGTGCAGTAGTGTTAACAAACGCGCGCGTGCTCGCACTTATCACTCTCGCAACGAGCGCACGCCGGAGAGGAGGGAGAAGAAAAAAAAAAAAAAAGTGCACTCGCGCGGTGCACAAAGGAGCAGTTAGTGTCGCGGCGCGACCGAAAGGCTCGCCGGCGGCTCGTTTTTAGCGCCAAGCCGATTATTATTCTCCATCTTCGCGACAAACCACCCCTTCCCCTCCTCCTTTTTGTGACGGTGTGCACACATGCGATATTAGCCGCGCGCGACTGGCCCGCAGCCACCACCTTTTTTCAATGCCAATTAGCAGCCGCTCCCGAGGCTTTTCGCGCTTCGCTGCCGGGCTTTTTTCTTCCCTGTGACGCCGGGGGGTTACATGACTACCGGGAGGTGACAAAGTGCCGGCTTTTTTTCCTTTTTACCGTTCTTCTTGAGCGGCAGTTTAACGCTCGCGAGGCTGCATCTCGGGGCAGAAACTACACAGTGTGGCTCGGGCTGTTTGGACTAATTTGGGGGGGGGGGGGAAGTGGTTTGTCGAAAAGTGAGCGAGAGCGATTTGATGGCTCGAGGAAATACTTTGCCGGGATAATAGCACGCCGCGCGGTGCGCGAAACGCGACGCCGTTTGAAGAGTATACATGTGTAAGAGCGAATGGAAAATCAAACAGGCGAGAGTGGGGAGTATAATGACGTATCCGCGTGCCCAGGGGCGAAAGTTGAAGTGTCGGAACGGTAATTGGCGAAGCCCTGCGCTTTGAAGTCCCCGAGCTTTGGGCCACGTTTACGCGGAGCTTTGTATCCGTGAGTATTGAATAAACGCTTAAATTACCAATTTCTGTGTGTATAGACCCAACCCGCGAAGCTTAGTCGTTCGCGCGTTAACTCCTATATACTTCGCCTTACAAGTGTATATGTAATGTTTAATGTTCGCGGGAGGTTGGCTTGGGGGGAGGTAATAAAGTTATTTAATTTCTTCGGGCGTTTTTCTCCGCTCGCCTTTTTGCGTGTTTAATTAAAATTGAACCGCTAGCGCAATTAGGTACGAGGGCGCTTGTGTGTGTACACCTGTTTCGAGTGTACATACATAAATTGGCTCGATGACGAATTGGCAGAGTGGGATAATTAGAGCTTACTTGAAATTGTGAATTTCTCTCGGTTTTCATCGGCGCTGGCTTTTCGTTAAATAAGCCGAGGGAAAGGTTGATTTTTTTTTTTTTTTTTTTATTTCATTGATTTTATTGGGTTGTTGCCAACTTATTAACGAGCAAAGACCAACGTAGCGATCACTTGTTTTTCTCCATCGAGTCTTGCGGTACTTTGGTTCAGTCATTTTTTCCAGCTTTTCTTGCGTGAAAACTAGTGGTTGAAAAAAAGCTTCGGTAGCTGAAACTAAAGTAAAAGAGAGGGAATACGCGTTTAATTAAGCCGCATAAATAATAATAAAAAAAAAAAAAAATTTTCTTTACTAAATTAGAGACAAAATCAGTTGAGCCAAGATTACTGTTGTCCAAAGTTTTTTTTTTTTTATGTTTTCTTCAGCTCAGGGGCTTGAAAAAATTTTGTATTTTGCCATAGACCTCATTGATTTTTCAATGAAAAACTCCAATCATCAATTCATTTTACTTTTTGATTAGAATTTGTTTTAATTAACAATAAATTTCATTCAAGACATGAATGAATTGAAGAATCAATTTTTATTTTCAACTTTTCAATTCTTCATCGAATCTACGTCCATTGTAGTTTTGTAAGTTACAAAATACGTGGGTAATCCATAAAAAAAAAAAAAAAAAAGGTTATCGCATCATCATCCAAGTTCTCCGAGCAAGCGGAAAAATCATCGCGGCTCTTCAAACTCCTTCAACACCCCCGGAATGAAAAACCTCTCTCGGCGTGCATATACGCAACAAGCGAAGAATACCCGCCACGCTTCTAAGCCAACACCTCGCAATTTTCCTCTCTCGCAACGCGCTCTCGTTCCGGTATGTAATTTTGTCTCGTCTCGTTATCCGAGAGAAAACAGAAGGAAAAGATAAAAAAAAGAAAAAAAAAAAAAAAAAAAAAAAAAAAAAAAAAAAACAGCCTGTTCCTTCTCCTCGATGTAACCTTACGCACCTTAGCTCCGAGGACAACGCTAAACAAACACCATAATTTCTCGGAGCCAAGAACAAAATCCTTCACGAGAGAGANAAAAAAAAAAAAGAAAAGAAAAGAGAAACGCAACGACACCTCGCGCAGGTACGCGCGCGCACTTAATTAAAAGGGCGTCAGAGCAGCGAGCCACGAGGAATCGCGCACCGTGCACGCGCGAAAAAAAATAGAAAAAGCCAGGGAGGGTGCCCACGCAGGCGGGCATTATTATTCAGCCGACCCCTTTTTTCTCCCTCCCTCGAAGAACTTAATTAGAGTGTGAAGGCGCGCGAGAGGAAAAATAGTCAAGCCGCTAAAGTAAGCGTGATACCCTCACCCCTTTTTTTTCGCATCGTCTTTGCTTGATTTTTTTTTTTTTTTTTTTTTCAGCTGCCAATGGCTTTGTTTTTGTGCTCCCCTCCCCCGCTTTGTCACGCGCGCGCGTATAGTCCGTTTGATCTCGGCGCGTTGAGCGCTTTATTCGCTCGCTATGACTAATTAAACGCCGCACAATCATAAGTTGCTTTGAGACCACCCCCCGTTTACGACTTTTTTTTTTCGAATTTAATTGCAAGGTGTTGTTTGTCCAATCGCGTATTGGCTTGTTTGAAGTTTACATTGAGCGTTACGTGCAGCAGCTTAGGGAGTCGTCTATTATGACACCGACATCCAAAAGGTTCTTGGTGCATTTATCTCGATGAGGGGAGGGGAAAAAAAAAATCATAATTGTCGATAATAATGAAGGCTTTTAAAAATCATAGCCAGCGTTTGGAGCGCATTTTTTTCTAAGCCATCGCGTTATTTTTTATTTCTTTATTACGGATGATTTATGTACACGTGCGGTGGACAATGGCAAAAGAAAGCGCTGAACGAGCCAAAGAGGCGACTTTTTAACGACGTTTTAAGGCGTTTTATTATACTTTATTTTCGACCGAGCTGGTTTCTTTTTTTTTTTTCCTTTGGACAGATGTTCCTGAAAGGCCGACGCTCATTGGGGCTGTAAAGTTTACGTCTCCTAGTCTCCTGGTCTGCCGCTACCTTGGGAGGAGCAAGAGGATTTTAATTATCATTTTTTTTTTTCCAGCACGTTCATATCCTCCTGCACAATGTTCTCGTTATAAAAGCATAAATTTATCCAACTGAAATTCTTCGAAGCCTAAAAAAGCAGAGTCATTAGTTTCTCTCTCGATTGTACGCAGTTGTATTTTTCTCAAAAAAATGCCTATTTTTTAATGAAAAAAAAAAAAAAAAATAGAAGGTTCTGTCATGGAATAATCTTATCGGTATATATTAGACCCAGCATACAACAATTTTTTCAACTCATTTCAACTAATATTTTTGGAGTAGATATAAGGCTGAGCATTTAAATGTAAAACAAAAAAATACGTGTCTTTTTAAGATATTATAATCCTCATGGATTGCTGAGAAGCTCATTATTCTTTTTATTCTATACTATTGAGTTGCACACATAAAAGAATTAATTTGAACTAACATTTTGTTGAAAAAAAAAAAAAAAAAATAAATCACACCGTACATGAAAAAAAGGGCATCTTTTTCAATAACCACGTACCAGAAAGTGTTGAAATTAACGCAAAAATGCTCGAATGCACGCATCATCCCCCTCACTGCAGCTCTCTTCTTCCCCCGTCCATCCCATTCGACATCCACTCATTACTGCGTATCGGTTACTCATTGCAGAAAAAAAAAAAATCCCTCACATGCACGCTCCACGAGCAATTCGACGGCCGCTCATTTACCGGCCCTCCCAGTGCCAAAAAATTCCAGTCGCAAAAGCCCTCGCTAATTTTTTTTTTTTTTCTCCCCAACAATTGCCGAAAAAATCGGCAGCACCGGACCAACCGGTCACTCTTGCAGCGGGAAAACGAAGAAACGCTCGGAGCCCCGAAAAAAAGGACTTTGGTCCGGTACCCGACAAAGCGACGCACACATAAGAGAGCCAGCAGAGAGAGAGAGAGAGAGAGAGGTAAATGATAAAGAGAGCAGGGGCTCATTGCTGGGGCTTTTGGACGCATTCCAAAAAAAGCGAGGCCTCGGAGACAAGGAGCGTGGGCATACTCGCGAAACCGAGTCGAGGAAAATCGACGGAGGGAGAGAGAGAGAGCCCGATCGGCCCGGCTTTCGACGACACAATGGGACACAGGCAACCAGCCAGCCACGGCTCGTTCATTAAAACATGCATCGGGTGGCGTGGGTGGCTCCGTGCCTGATTGAAATGAAAAGTCGGAGGGGCCCTCCCTCGAAATTGGAATTGCGGAATGGCCCTCGAAGGGAAGAAGAGCAGTAACTTGTATGCGTGGCAGCGGGATTGAGTTTGATTGTGAAAGCGAGCGGAGTGTATTTCCTTTTTTTTTTGGGAAAGAGGAAGGAGCAGCGGACCGAGTTTGTTTTATTATCCCGGGGATGTTTAGGGTAGTTTGTTTTCTGACTGCGAGCTGGACGAGAAGACAGAGGGGGTGGAGCTGTTGCGGGACGACGAGCGAGCGCGAGAGGATTAAGGACGTGTTGTGTTTGCGAGGACGAGAGTCGGGATGCAGGGACACAATGAAGTGAAAAAGTTAGTTTGGCGCACAATAGGCCAGGGCAAATAGACTCTCTCTCTCTTTCCCTCTATGGTCCGGGGATTTGTATGCGTTTTATTCGGCGGTGTATACATGTACATGCGTACACTGGCTTCGCTCCTGTCATTCTTCCGTGTTTGTCTCGCACAATCGCCGCTACCAGTTGACCTTTTGTTTTATTTATGATGTTCGAGGGCTTTTTTTCTATAATTCGGAAATCGAGACTGAGAATGAAAAATCACTTTCGAAATAATCGAGTCCACTTGCAAGTACGGGTCCTTGGAAAGGAAGCCCGAGCGAATTTTCTATAGGAGCGTCTCTTCCTTTGCACGTATCCGCACACATGGGAAAAGAAAAAAAAAGGGCCAAAGAGAAAGGAAGAAAAGGACGACTCCACTCCTGGGAGGACAAACACGCGGAAAAAGTGATTAGGAAGCTCCCTCGTCCCAAAGTCTCCGGTTAATCTCCCGATGTGTATCTTTTATCGAGAGTCTCCCCTTCGTTTTAAAAAAGCTCCCATCGGTCGCGACGTTCGATTAACAATATCACAAAGAGCGTTTTTCTTTCCTTTTTTTTTTTTTTTTTTTTCAGCTTCGAGCAACAATTTCGTCCTTGGACTAAGCCGGTTGACTCTTCGATTTATATCGTTAATTACCACTGGAGCGATACACTCGTACGTCTTGGCCGCGTCGGTGATTGTTTGCCCGGAAAGGATCTTTTGTCCGCGCCTAGTTGAGGGTAAAGAGGTCGGGTGTATTTTTGTGATTTTACAATTAATCTCGTCACATTGTCCACGAGAGCTGCTTTTGTGGGGATTTTCTATTGTCCCGCTTTTCCGTGTATTGATACAAAACAGGTGCGGGCGGTCGAGTGGGATCGACTAATTACAGGAAAAGCTGTTGTCGATCTAATCGTAGTTAAGCACCAAACGTTTGGTTTTGAAAATTAACAAAAAAATCACGAGCTAGCTATGGTCCATGTGATTTTTTTTAATTAAACTTGAATTTTATGTTTTTTTTTTTTTTCTTGGATCATTTCCGATGGGAGTCAATGTTTTCAAAACTCTCGAAATGCAACCATCATCGGAAAAATGTGCTCCCCTATCTCTTCTTTTTGTCCTGTAACGCGGGACTCGCATCCAATTTTTTTCCTCCGCGCATCAGTTTCAGGCATTATTTTTTTTCAATTTAAAATATCGTCTTTTAATTTCCTGGACCATCACTTGTACGTCTGAAAATTCTCAAGCGGGGGAAAAAAATGACACCAACAGCTATTAATAATACCGTGTATAGGGAACGTGAGCAGCGAGAGAATTTCATTTTCTCGTCTGTACTAGTCACGATTTTATCTATACGTACGTTTCAGTCTTTCGATGAGGACGTTACGTACTATATAATTATTTTTATAGATCTGCTGTAAACCAATAATACACGATGTTTTTTTACTTTAAAAATTTTTGAGCATGAATTTTAATGAAATAGTTTTGGAAATTTTAACATGCAGAAGCTTACAAGGGGATGAAAATATTAATTGTACTTCGCAATAAATGATAGAGAAAAAAACTTTTTTAAATTTTATATTTATTTTACTTTCTTTTAACATAATAGCAAAAGTGACTGATTATATGGGTTTTAGTATTAAATTAAAATGATAATCACGTCATGGTTTAAAAAGTTTAAAACGTGTAAATTAATTTTAGGAGAATCTAAAAGTTTACAAAATACTTGTAACTGTTGAAATTAAAGGAAGCTGTGTGACAATTATTTCCAGTGGTATGTTATATTTGAACCTCTTAATTAAAACAATAATGAGAAAAATTTGGTTAAAACTTTTAAAAAAATGTATTTATACAAAAAAAAAGTCTTCCAGTTGTTAGAAAAAATCAACATTTCATTCATATTTTTATTAGCTATGTTAATCCTTTTTAGAGAAAAGATATAGATACATTCATAGATTCATGGTATACCATTTATAAATTGAACTTCTACTAAAATTAAGGAGAGAGAGAGAGATGTCTCCAATCTTTCAATTTTCACTTGAAAATTTTTGCTACGAATCAGTATCTATAAAGATAGCAATTTTATTAATAAATTGATCGAAAAAATTAAATAAACGATTGAAACTTAATAACACACCCTTATGAAAAAAATCTCAATAACCCGAAACCAGAACCCATGACAAAAAAAAAACGATTAAAAAACGGATGGGGTAGAGGGGGTGTCGCCAGCATATTACTTCATCGCACAAATATGGCCACAAGTGAGGGCCAAACACCAGGGGGATATGCCCCTCTGTAAGTGGATTTTCTTAATTAGCGGCGAAAGCGCGTCGGTCATTCAGAGAAGCGAGGGCGAGGGTCAGTCCTCACCGCTCTTGACTTTTCCGCTCGACTTGCTCGCCACTATGCCACCGCCGCACCCCCGCACGTAAATACATATACACACTCGAAATCTCGGCTGAATACGTGCCTGGAATCTCTTTTTCAATACTCCAACGTCGAGGCTCATTTTTAAAGGGTGAGCTGACGTTACACCTCCCGAGAATCGTGGCTTTCAATGCCCCTCCCCTCTGCCACGAATGCCCCTTTTGTTTATCGGCCAAATAAAAGGGTACAGGTGTCTTCTCTCTACGCCCCCCGAGTGGCCATTAAGGATATTTTCGCGCTTTTCATTCTATTCGCAAAGCGTGGATTCGAGGATGAGTGGCGGCACTTTGGCTAAATGGTCACTGCCCGAGTGAAAGTCTTAATTTGCTCAATGGCTCCTTTTTAACGAATTCAATACCGATTACTGCAATTGCCTCGAAAATTAAGTAAAAAAAAAAAAAAGCTCAAGTTCATTCACATCTCCAAAAACTACCCCAGGGGATGAAAGAAAGAAGAAAAAATGACAACCAGCATATACCAACTGCGATAATTACATCGAGAACGATCGCCCGGGCGAAGCGTAAGTGCCTCTAATGCCGTTAACCAACGACTGTATACGTCCAAACATACACGAGCTCATCCCCGCCCGTGACAATGGCTCCCCCCCCCATTATTACACGAACATCTCGGTGCCAAAACGTCTGAGTGTATACATATCATCCGTAGGTGTTTGCCGATCGGGCAGCATTAATTTCCCAATAAAATATATCAGCCTCGAACACAAGCACGCACAGTTGGGTCGAGAGAGAGAGAGCGGCGGGAGATAAACGTCCCGACAATGGATGGGGCTCATTGTCGACTGGTCATGCGAGAGAAGCGATCTCCTCCCCCTTTTGTGCCCTACTCCCCGTGTACCCATGTACACCCGAGCGATATTACCACTCGCGCCGTGTGTACACCCCATGTACACACACATCAGCTATATATGCCGAGTGCGAGAAGGACGCGCGCGAGCAGGCCCTTTAATCCAACGGGGCATCGAAAAAATTTTTTCGCCGGACTGAAAAAAAAGAGAGCGACGCTGCAACGACAGAGACACGGAGGAAGAGTAGAGAGAGAGGGGGGGGGGGACAATGACGCACATACACTACACACAGGTTGAGTGGAAAAGGTAGGTGTACGCGATCTGGGAACAATGGCCCGTGTTTCGAGGAGAAGAGAGACGACTACTCTCCGCGTACATAGTGCCTGTATGCGCGACAATAATGGCAGACAATGCGGGGATCAGCTCGAGAACAACGGACGAGCGGTTTCACTCTACTTCACTGGCGCGGATTACAGGGCAGATGCTACTATACGTATACTCTCTGCGCACACGTGTACGCGAACACAATATATATATATGTATATATATAGGTGATGGCGGTTCGCTCAGTGTCTCTCTGTATGGCATTGTTTTGTTTTGTTGTCCGACAATTCTCATTTTGTTGTCCGCGAGCTCCTGTATTTTATTCGTGCACGGTGTCGCCGGAAATCGAGGCGAAAAGAGCGCGTCACAATAACGAGGGACTCTGCCGTAATGGCAACAGTTTGTAGTGCTTTTTGAGCGATTGTGCGCGCCTATAGACGCGTCATTCGTTACATCCAAATCAACTAATCGTCGCGTCCCTTACGCGGAATCGAAAAGTGATGGGCGACTCTTGGCCTCCCCCTTAAATGAGCGTGAATAATCGCCATTCGACTCCCTCCCGTCCGTAAAATATCGGCCACCACGAGTCCAAGGGTAAAAAAAAAAGGCCAAACCTGACGCGCTCTCCTAACAAGAGGACCGAGGCATTCGGATGGGAAAAGACCAATCCCCCTTTTTTTTTCTCTTAATTCTATTCGCCGAAAGAAAACAAAAATTGTTCCTCCACGAAGTAAAGGATCGGCCGTAAAACTCCCTCCCATCGGGCGCTAATCCGCGTAAAATACCGTCGCCCGAGGATTGTTGCTCGGGAATACATGAGAGGAAAAAACACGCGCGCGCCTGCGATTCATGCGCCTCGTATTTTACGCGCTTACCGCTCCGGGGGTAAAATATTCCTTGGAATCTTTTTATTTTTTTGTATTTATCGGGTCGAGGGTTTCGGAGCCGTGTCTCTGCTTGGCTACGGTGATGTACAGCCAATCGAGGGAATAACGTTGCCCCGTGCAATTTTCAACAAGTAACCTGTGCTGGGCGTGTAAGAGACAAAGTTGGTGCGTCCCGCGTCGTCCAACGGAAGTCCTTACCGGAGTGCGTGAGCACACTCGGGGTGAAAAAAAAAAAGGTGCTAACTAGCCAGGCACATTCGAGAGCCGAGAGTGGAGTCGTGAATGGGACGCGTTGGTCATTAATGGTGATTATCATTTGCAAATATCCCGCGGTTATAATGACAAAAGGCCCCGGGTGACGCTGTATGTGGCCTCCTTTACACGATCCTGGCAAATATCTCGTGTGCGTGAATATATCAGTGTTTTAGCTCTTCGGACCTTCTGTCAACCTGTTAATTTTCAGCTCGACAATGCAGGTGTCTGTGGTTTTTGCTACTGCTGCTGGTCGAGTGTATTAAAAATTGTCATTCCTCTTTTCTTTTTCTTTTTTTTCTCGCTTAAAAATATTTTCTGAGGAAAAATTGTTCATAATTTGATTGAACTGTTACCGTCTGCAATAGTTGTTGTTTCCTAATAACCACAACGACTGATATTGTAGACCAGTCGGTAGAGGACAGGTATGTAACAGTACAAGTGTGGTTCCAACCCCGAAAGGGTGTAAGCGGATGGTGGACACCCGCTCGAAAGACTTAAAAATACAATGTACAATCAATAATGCATAGTGATTGTAAGCCTTTTTTTTTTATCCAGTAGGGTGAAAAAATTTCAAATGTTCATCACAACCACTTGCATCACAATGCCTACTGGCGAAAAATCGACAAGTAAGCCATCAACTTCAATTTGTGGCATAATTGATAAGAAAAATTGAAACTGACAAGTATTTGAGTAGTTCATGACAAACAAATTGAACATGATAAAAATGACATGCCAGACGAGCTCTCGGAAGGACCATTTTTTCAAAATGGAAATGTCACGATATGGGAGAAAGCACAAGTTCTGAGAACAGCAGCCAGTGGAGAGAAAAATACAACCTGGTATACCTGGACAAAACGTGAATTACAAAAGCGAGTCCGGAAGCAAGTAGCCATCGCGTATAAGTAGATACATTATCTCACAGAGTTGAAAAAAAAAAGAAAAAAAAAAAAATAGAAGGTTCTGTCATGGAATAATCTTATCGGTATATATTAGACCCAGCATACAACAATTTTTTCAACTCATTTCAACTAATATTTTTGGAGTAGATATAAGGCTGAGCATTTAAATGTAAAACAAAAAAATACGTGTCTTTTTAAGATATTATAATCCTCATGGATTGCTGAGAAGCTCATTATTCTTTTTATTCTATACTATTGAGTTGCACACATAAAAGAATTAATTTGAACTAACATTTTGTTGAANTGTCCGTTTAGCTGGAGCTTTGTTTCTCGGGCTTTCAGTGTAACGTACCTACGTGTTTTTAATAAAATATCACAGAGTTGAAAAAAAAAAAAAAAAAAAAAAAAAAACGAGTGACAGCTCGCCAGAGAGTCGAGAAATTTCGGCTGATTAGCGGGTCCTCGCTTGCGACACCGATCGTCCTAACTGGTTGGGTAATCGTGTGTATAGCGAGTACACTATTTGTCGGACGATCACTCAGGTTTGCCTTTAAAATTAGGACTCCCGGAGCTTTGCCCAAACTATGAATGCCAGTTTTCGGGGTTCTCGGTAGTAATTAAAAACCAGACGAATCGCATCCAAGAATTTCGCTTAGATTTTTGCTTTTTTTCTTTTTTCAATAAACCTTTGAATCCATCAACTCGCTCGAACGACAAAATTAAAATAAAACAACGAGCGTACACCGAAACGCGTTTGGCTCTCATTAGACATCAGACACCAATTAGCCCTTCAAGTTTAAACTGCGATTAAAAAAAAAAAAAAAAAAAAAAACCTCCAATCGCGAAAGAACAAACGCGTGTATCCTCCGATTGAACGCCAATACCGTCACAACTAATTGCGCGATCCAATTAGCATTAATTAGCGATGGCTCCGCGTTTCAGAAAAGGAAGCGGCCCGATTAAACCATCGCCGGTGGATAAAACGAAATTTCGTTCACCCAATCGACTCGTCGGCAATAAGCGGCTCTCGAAAGTGCCAACTAATGACGTGTTTTTAAATTGATCGCGAAAAGTCGCGCTAATGAATCCCCCCCTCCTCCCGTGTCACTTGATAATACACACGTTTGCGTTAAATACACATCGTACAACGAGATAAAATTTATACGGACCACGTTTCTATGCAACAGTACGTATAGCGGCGTATGTAAGGAATCCAGTCCCACGCCCAAGACTGACCGACGCTCCGCAGTTGAATGGCATTCCATAGGGACGGCAAGGACCCGTAACTAAAACATGAAGATCCTAATTGACTCGAGTTTGGCTCGAGTCGGAGTAAAGTCGTTCACGCCGCGATTAATGTTCCTCAAAGCAATGCGAAATCATAAGTCTACACCGAGGTATGTATAGACATCAAAGCGCGTTACGTAAATCAGTCGCGCCTCCGCGGAGAAAATAAGGCGTGGGAGCAATCGTCCTTTGATGTCCTCGGCAGTGCCAACCCAGAAGGTAAATGATTTTTGCGAAACGACGGGAAAATCAACCATCGACGGTACACGGAACAATCGCGAATATACATATATATACACACCCCCGATGCCGAGCGAATAAGAGAAAAGCTCGGAGGAGTTGGCGACACGCGCCGGGAACTCTTCCATTCGGCGAATCAATTCGAGGAACCCTTTGACGGGCAAAAAAGAGAGACTGTGACAATTAGAGCCGGGAGCGCGGAAATGGAAAAGGCTTGTTTTTCGCGGGCGTATTCACCGATGGATTTTCAAGCGTGACGCGCGGGAGAGCCACTTCGACCTCTTTGGCGAAACTTTGGCACTCGACCTTCCCCCTGTATATAGGTGGGGCTTTTCAAAGGGGCCCAAAGAGCTTCAGTAAGGGGGAGGGGAATATATTTATTGCCGATCGGACTTTCGAGTGATTGTTTTTCCACTCCCGGTGTATACCCATTAGTGCGTACACGGTGGCTATGCGAAAAACTCGACAATCCGACACCGCCAACAGTATATACAAGCGACACTGATGTAGGGTAAAGGAGAAGAAAAAAACAGCTCGTCGCGTACGCATCGGGAGGAAGGGAGCAAGCCACACTAGGTACATTCCCTCGAAGGAAAAAAAAGGCGTCCAAGAGACGGCAACGAGCGTCTTTTTCACACGCGCTCGACTACGTGCAAGTACGAAGCACATCAGGTAGCGATAGAGAGAGAGAGAGGAGTAGAGTAACCTCAAATTTTCCTCTCCGCGCGCCATCATCGGAGACATTCGAAGCCGACAATCAAAGACATCAACGTCAGGTACTCGTCAAAAGCGCCCCGGTGTACACGCACGGGCAACAGAGAGAGAGAGAGAGAGAGAAATCGTTGACCACCCCTTTCATCTCCCCTGGCCCCTTTGTATGCGTGTGTATGCGGGCCCCGGGGCTTTTTTTCTTCCCTTCCGCGTGTCACGTATCGAGGTAACACTTTCGCCGCCCTGCGTCATTGTGTCGCCCTTATTTTCGGACGGATGGATTGTTGTTTGATTTTTTTTTTTTTTTTTTTTTCCCTCCTTTTTCCCCCGAGTCGGGGAGCTCGGTTTCGAGGTGGATCGTCGATCCGAGATCGGGCTGACTTGTTGGTATTGTTCGGGTACATCCGCGAAATGTTTTTGTAGCGGAATTAACGTTTTTGTCCCACTCCCTTTTGTCGGCCGGGACTTTGATTGGCTTTTAACGAATATATTCATGGATTCGGCGTGAACTCCGGTGCCGGAGACTGTATTTTCGAGAATCGGCTTCCTCAAGTGTTGCGTCATTGATCGGTAATGGAGAGGTGTTCAATCGACCGTTGCTTCTGTGTTTATTTATACCATTTCGGGAAATCCCGCCAAGGAAAATTTAATCAATAATTTTCTTTCCATTTCTTGCACGACGGTTACCGTGGCGTTAAAACGATGATGAAATATGGTCATTTGTCAATTCTCGTTTGCCAGCATTTTTCGATTATTTAGTTTTTATACGGAAAAATGTGAGACAATCAACTGTTAAAAAGGACACGGAAGATGAAATTCATAAGCTGCAAGACAACATTGAACGTCTGTTTCATTGAAAGGCTCAAATGCGTACAAAGCACACGGCTCAGGTCAGGTGCAAGGATAGGAGAAGCAAATGGGGGAAAAACAATGTACAATAACTATGTGCAACTTGTATATTTACAAAACTAAGAGGAGCTACCTTGTCAGCTGCCCTGAGTCAACCGAACGTAGAAATTTCGCAGATCAAGAAGTGTAATTGTACTACTAATATGCTAAACGTTGGATTCGTGCAGGTGACAGCCGTTGTTTTGATTTGTGTGTAAGTTCATAATATTTATAAACGATAAGCTTTGCAACTAAACGAGGTATTTATGTATAAGCATGATGTAAACTTTGTTTAGTACCGTAGGAAAACATTTGGAACGATTTTTGCATACCAAAGAAAATATTAACTGTAATCTTAATAGTAACATTAATAAAAAAAAAAAAATAAATAAACACTTGTTCTAAGCTAAAATTTTTATGTTTGTTCTTACCTTGTATACCAACAACGTACACCGAAACGCGTTTGGCTCTCATTAGACATCAGACACCAATTAGCCCTTCAAGTTTAAACTGCGATTAAAAAAAAAAAAAAAAAAAACCAGCAAAAACAACTGATACATTAATCATCGAAGCAAAAAATTTATTGACACCTTGAAAAATCTGTCTCCATCACGGAACCCTCTTAATTAATCAGAAAAAAAAAAAAAAAAAAAAGAAAAATAGAAACGGCCACCGTCAACTCACTTTTACAACAAAAACATGGATACTTCTCACCTAGACGTAGTGTGAAATCTCTCGGAGCAGCCAGCCATTTATATAAATACGCGTGTATCGACACCTCAACAATAGCCCCGGTATTTTCTCAACAAAAATCCCAAGCCGCGCCATCCATCCGCTGCACACCCTTCCCGCACCTCCCATACTTTGCTCTTCTTTCCAACTCTCTCTCTCTCTCTCTCGCGCATTCATAATAACACCAGCGCCGGGGCTCACCCATAACACACTTACAGCCGCGGCCACCCTACGCACGCACCTATCCGCCCATCCATCCGTAAGGGCTAACTTTTGGCCTAGCGTAACTACCCTCTGTTTAGAGGGCAATTGTGCTCTCGTTTCTCTCTCTCTCTCTCCTCCAGCCCCGTAGCGAGAGAAGCCCCGCTGGCACTGTTGGCCGTTTCTCGGACTCACTTGGGTTCCCGCGCCGCACTTACCTCGCACCTATACACGTTCATAATATGTACCTACCAACCCCTTGTGTGGCTGCTGCCCCATACGGTGAGAGCAGCCGAGTTTTCATCCGAGTTTCCGCTCTCCTTTTTTTTTTTTTTTTTTTTTTCCTCTTCTTTCAACATCTGAGGCTTCTGTGTGTGGTGTTGCCAAGAGAGAGACCCTCGAGAGCGACGATCATTAAATTAGGCGAGCTGAAAAGGGTTGGCGCTCCATCGAGCGCACCGAATGAGTTATTGTGTCAACTTCTTCCTCCTCGGCGGGCTATAATGAAATTTCGATTTTTTTTTCTCTCAGCGCTGCCAACCCCTTTCCCCTTCATTCTTTTTTTTTTTTTTTTTTTTTTTTTTTCTTTTTTTGATAAATCGTTTGCGGACAGTTGTTTTTTGTGTCTCCTTTCCTTAGCTTTTTGCTAATAGTTGGCTGATTTACGGCAGGGATGATAAGATCGCGTTGTCGGGAGAGGATGAATGATGTTCGTGCGGGTATCTTATTATTGGGCATAATGAGGGGGACGAAGGATATTAATGTTTTTGTGAATGGCGACGCGTGAATTTGCTACGATGTAATTTTTTTTTTTTTTTTTT
>NW_019384242.1:4847593-4859725 GCF_000648655.2 Copidosoma floridanum | reverse complement strand
TTTTTTTTTTCTATCGCCAGTCCCACAAAACGTCCTCGTTTGGCACACGAGGGCGAAAAAAAAAAAACGATGAATCGGTAGGGGGATGAACAACAAGTTCAACTTAAAGGCGCCGCCTCGGTAAACGTATTATACATGTATAGTCAGTGCCGAAGCAACCGAGAAGCGCTAAAAAGATCGATCACAGCCAGAGCACAAAAACCACCCCCCGACCCCTAACTTTGTCACCAAAACGGGGGAAAACAAAAAAAAAAAGAAAAAACAAAAAAAATACACAGACGAAAGGTCCCGCGGCGTCTTTAGGCGCGAGCGACGAGCCACTACATCATGTAGGGCACGCGTCTTGGCTCCGGCTCGAGGCTCGACACACTGGGCGAGGACGAGGACGCGGTCGTGGTGATGGATCCCGGACTGTGTACCGAGGGGCTCCTGCTGCTGCTCAACCGTACCTGGGATCCCGGGAACATGAAGTTCGGGTGGTGGGTCGGGCTGGAGAATAGCGAAGCCGAGCCCGGGCCGGTGAAGGGCGGGAGCGTGTGACCGGCCGTAGGACTCGAGTACAGGCTCGAGTAGAAGCTGTTGACCATGGCGGCTGCGGCTACCGCGTTGTTGTTGGCCAGATCGCTGCCGGTACCACCGCCCGCGCCACCACCCGTCCCACCCTGTCCCCCGAGGCGCTCGGCTTGGTTGGCCACGAGTTTGCCGAGGCCGATGCTGTCGAGGGCGCTCGCCCCCGGGGTGAAGTACTGGTGGTGGTGGTGGTGGCTGGCCGTGGCCGCGTAGTACGGCGAGAGGAAGTCGAAGGGCACGGGCCGGTCGTAGGGGGACGCACCGTGCCCGAGGATGACGCCTCCAGCTGGCGAGTGGTGCTGCTGGGGCTGGTGGTGGTGGTGGTGGTGTTGTTGCTGCTGCTGCTGCTGCTGGACGCGGTTCTTCTTGCGCCGGGGCCGGTACTTGTAGTCCGGGTGGTCGCGCATGTGCTCCGACCTCAATCGTTTGGCCTCGTCGATGAAGGGCTTCTTCTTGTCCTCGGTGAGTAACTTCCACTCGGCGCCCAGTCGCTTCGATATCTCGCTGTTGTGCATCTTGGGGTTCTCCTGGGACATCTTTCGCCGCTGGATGCGCGACCATACCATGAACGCGTTCATCGGCCGCTTTATGTGGTCCGGACCACCACCACCACCACCACCACCCACGGACGATTGTTTTTGTTGTTGTTGTTGTTGCTGTTGGTGATGGTGCTGGAGTAGGGTGACAGCTGCCGCCGCGGCGGTCGCGGCCGCCGAGGGCTGTGGCTGGTGGTGCTGCTGGTAAGTGGTGGCACCGGCCTGTTGGTAGCCGGGTGGCATGCTCGGGGCTGCGCTGGCCATGCTCATGCGGTACATGTCTCGCATCTCGGGCATCATGGCCTGCATGGGCCCAAGGGCGTCGCTCCTGTACTGCTCGGTGCTGTGCATCTTTCGCGACACTTTTCTTTTTCTTTTTTTTTTTTTTTTTTTTTTTTTTTCTACAAAACAAATGTGTACCACTGACTATTTTTCAACGAAAAAACAAAACGACAACAAGGAGAAGAAAAAGGTGATTGATTGTTGCAATGCAAGTTGTCCCTGTCACTTTTATGATGTCACAGGACAATTGTGTACGGGGCAAGGGTCTATGCGGTGCGAGTCATCGCGCAGTCGCTGTTCACGAGTCGGAAGCGAAATGGCAACTGATGGCCCGTCGCTGGTACGGCTGGCAGCGGACGTTGGCTCTGGGGGAGCTAGCTGTCGCTACGTGTGCCGGTGGTGGGCGTGGCTTGTGGCTCATCGCCACGCGTTTTTCCCGTCCGTGTGCCCGCTCTCCCTGGTTTTCTCTCGCTCCGGGCCGCCGAGGACTATTGGTCCCTGGACGTGCCTGTGTACCCGAGCTCGGTGAGGGCAGGAGGAATCTTAGGTGGGGGTGATGCTGGTTGGCTTGCGGAGTCTGGGCGCGCGAGTTATAGGCCAAGCTCTCCCTCTCTCTTCCTCCGGGTGAGAAATGCGGCGTCGCGAGCGCGCGGAGGGTGCACGTAAGAATTTGATTTTTTTTAACGCGTGCGCCGCGGTTATTAACGAGTTTTCAGATATTGAAAGATTCCTTTTTTTTTTTTTTTTTTTTTTTTTTTTTTTTTTTTTTTTTTTTTTTTTTTTNTTTTTTTTTTTTTTTTTTTTTTTTTTTTTTTTTTTCAATTGCAGTGATAAATATGCATGGTTGAGACCTATGGGGTGATGGATGTTTATTGGCTATTTTAATGCAAGTTAATTCTAATTCGAACGAGTCAGCGGTTTACCAAGTGTAGTGATTTGTCGATTTACAGAATTACTTAATGAATCACTCGATCCGATTTTCATTCCATTTTGCAATCACTTGCTTTTTGAGTTGCAATTTATTCCATAAACTCTTAGCACCCCTTACATTTTTCCAATTTTAGGTTGAATTTATTATTTATTGGAAAAGTTACATCTTCGGTATACGTTATGCTGTTTGAAGCAAAAACTTTTAAAAGAACAGTACAATACCTCGTTAAAATGTTGATGGTAAAAAAAAAAAGAAAAGGTATTGATAAAAATGATCTTTGTCGACAAAATGTTTCCAAAGTTGTGAATCAGAAACAAAAAATAAAAAAAATTTTGTTTGTCCCTTGGTATGCCTTTTCAAATAAATCGATGAAACTGCATGTACTGTGTAAAAGTATCCCAAATGACGTCGAACAGAGAGTGAAAAATAACAAAAGTTGAAAGGAACAATGCACCGTATACAAGGACGTTTCACATGAAGAAAGATTATAAAAAAACAAAAATAAAACAACATCAACAACAACGGGACTCGCATAAAACGAAAAGTCGCGAATTAACCGAGCCGCAACAAAACAGGCATCTCGCGAACCCCATCGGGACGCCTCACACTCCGCCTAATGTCATCGAAAACAATGGAAACAACGGCATCGGGAGTAGCAGCTAAAATTCAAGGCGCACACACGTACCTCTGTACTTTTCACTTGGGAAATCTAACGAGACGAAATAAAAGAGACGAAAAGTATACGCGCTTGGCCACTTTCTCTCTCTCTCTCTCTCTCGCTGCTTCTCCTCCGATTTCAATTAACGAGGGGCGCGCGCTTGCGTCAATGCTAACGCGGTCCCCGAAGACTTTGCTTTTATACTTTTGGCTCGTCCTCGTCTGTACAAACACACGCGCTCTCTTATCATCGGTGTGTACCCTCTTCCTTAAAATAACACCAAACATCATGGGGACTCCTTTTCAAGAATGAATTTTCATTGCGTTTTTTGTTACTGTCATTGAACTTTTTCAGCTAAAAACCTCTAATGGGCAACCAGACAAATGGCTTTTTTTTTAAAAGACTTTATTCGGATATTCCAAAAGATTGATTTGGTTTTAAACTAGAGGCAATCTTATCATAATTTATAAAGAATAGTTGTTAAACAAAAAAATTCGTCTCTCGAGTTTTTGCGTGTTTGCACTAAATTATTTTTTTTACTGTTATCAATTTCTTTCCTTTTATGTTTAAATTTATTGTAGTTATAAAAAAAGGACTGAATATGAAAGAATCATCTTCGGAGTTTTTACTTATCCATACGGAAGTAATAACAATAATAATTATTATCAATGTACGATGAGTGGGTACGTTTTAAACTTATTTCGGCATGCAAATTATTCTTGAGAGCATCTTTGGTAAACGTGATACCACGACGTTCCGAAAACTAGTAGCTTTGAATGGAAAATTTCTAGAGAATAGAGAAAACAGGCTTAATAGCTTCAACAACTTTACGACGGAAAACGAAGTGGTACTATCTTGCAGTACAGTTAAAACGGACGGTTGAGTTATAGCAGTATTGATAATCTGGTGCAATGCGACTAAAAGGTAAAATTAGCCCCTGTTCGCCTATTTGTGTGTATTTATTAGCCCAGATGTTTTCGTTTTCTCTAAATCTTTTGCCTTTCTGAGAATCTCCTGCATCCAAAGTTATTATCTCGAGCTGAAATAAATAGCCCAGAAAAAGACACGCACGGCCCTTCAACCTGACAAGTCCCTTGAAATGTGAAACGAACTTTAATATTTTGCCCATACCTCTATTGCTAATGAATTATTTAATATTCATTTGTTTGGATAAGTTATGTACCGCCCACTTGCATGACGAACCTTATCACTTAAAAATTACTTTCGATGTACGCGCTGTGCTTAATATTTATTTAATAATAACCATGCAAACATATCAATAAAATATAAAATGTAGCCCATCAAGTGAGGTATTCAATGGAAGTGGTATGAAATTATTATTAAAAAGGAAATTAAACAACAATTGACGATAACCATTCAAATAAAATTAGATTGCTTTTTTCAAGTATTGTACGTATATTGAAAATTTGAAATAAATAATTAAATTCCTCAATTTTTTTGTTTATCAGCGGGAACATGGAGATATGCTGAGAAAATAATTTTGTTGATTGAAATAAACATTTTAAACATAAACAAAAATCAAATAAATAATTTCTTTATAACGTAATATTTCATAGATTTGACGAAATGTTAATTTTTTTCCGAATAAATATTTTTTTGTTTTTATTTGAACAAACATTTATTTGGATTGACGAAATTTTTTTTCTTTTATTGGTACTAAATTAAAAGGAAACAATTAATTACAATATATTTTCAAATCACTTATTGTTGGATGAATTAAAAAATTTCAAATCTTTTTGTTGTGAGTTTTCGTGAGAAATAATATTTGCAGATATGCAACTGTGGAAACTTTGAAAAATCAGTACGTAGGATCAATTACTTAAAGTTTGAAGGAAGGACAGAAAAAATTTAATTCTCATTTGTATAATCTTATGCAAATGAGTAAAAGTTTTAATATCATACCAGAGTTTGCAAGTAAGGAAAATTAGTAGATTAATTTTCTGAAATTATACAAAAAATCGGAGTGATAATAAAAAAAAGTTTATCGACGTCCAAAAAGGCAGACGCAAGGGTTGCCGTTCGAGAATCAATTTTCCACACATTCTAGTTTGCCGGCGGAGGCAGTTATGGAACGCTCAGACTCGAGTAGTGACCATTTGCATTCGGTGTTCTTCTGTAGATATATACTTTTATGATGTAAAGTTTGTCATGAAGATAATATCGACAATATAGTTAACATCTTAAGGAAATAGAGGGTGATTTATAATTTGAAGAGATTATTAGCATGTATCTTCTCCAATATTTAATACGTAAAGAATTTCGGATCTAATAAGTAAGCGAAAAAGTGTCAATTTGTTAAAAAAGTTTTTATTAAATGTATATATTGTAAAAAATACATAAGTTACAATAAGAAACCCTTAAAATCACTACCCCTTCTAAGGAATGACTTGGAATAGCATACGAATTAACTAACAGAAAAAATAAACAAAAAAAATGAAAGTTTTTTTTTTTACATAAAACTTTGTGTTAGCCTTGATTTGTTCCCGTAAAAATAATTTAATTTATCGAATTACATTTACAACTTTGGTCTATTGGCATCAAGTAGAGATTTCAACTTTTGAGTCAGCATAATGTTACCCTTGATCTTGAGTTTTCCCTTCATAAATGCCATTTGAGGATTCATTTTACCAAGAGCCTGCATCAATACACAAGAGTTTATGAGCAATATTTCGTAATTGTAATTAAAAATGTTGTAAATTATACAAAATAATCTTACCAATTGCACCATATCCTTATCTTCAATGGTAAGGGTAGTGTCTACCTTTCCCTCTGGCTTTCCTTTGTAAACAGTCCCCTTTTTCAAATCCAACGCTAAAACAAATGTAACTTATTGATTTTCCGTCACGCCTATTGACTACATTTGCAAATGCATCAGACGCAATGAAAATTGTTTTTTAAACATTCCATCGAACGATCGTAGAATTAGACAATTTATTTTGCAAGCAAAGTAACTTTGATCAATACATAAATTATCGATGTTACTGAGTAGGAAAATGAAAACTTACTCCAATCAGCCGAAGGCACGCCCTTATCCATAATGACGTAATGGAACACCCCATTGATTTTCTTCACTTGATCCGTGTGAGAGTTTACATAATCACCCATTTGAGCAAATACAGCGTCACACTCCAAGTTCTTGGACGCAGAACAATTGTTCCGTCGGACGGACGGTGTCTTCACTTCTTTCAAATCCATGTAGGCACCAGTTAGCACTTTGGCATTATTTTCCACGGCAGTGGTTTGGAAGTGGATTCTGTTACCCTCGCGCCACATGTCCGTACGCAGTGTCTGTCCTGGAATGACCGGCTTGGCAAATCTCACCTGGAAAAAAAAAAAAAAAAATGTCACTAAGCAAATACAGTTGGCTCTCGTTGATCTACAGATTAAAATACACTTTTGACATTCGATCTATCTATCAAACCTTATATCAAGTGCAAACCACCAACTGTTCATCAACTTACCTGTGAGCGAAGTAATTGATTTAAAAAAAAAAAAAAAAAAAAAATTGACAACAAACGGCTAGATAATAATATACGTGATGTATGAGGTTATAGACTAATAGGAACGACTCGAGTGAACATCACGCGTCGTGCAATACTAGACGGAGATTCGTCGACTCATTACCTTGGCCGATGGTTGCGCGCGCATACTCTTTATACGTCTATACCCATTTGTATGGAAAAAAAAAAACAAACTTGTTTATCATGCTTGGTAATTAGGTACCCTCAATACGAGATATACAAATTCGATTAAAATATAGAGGTCGTACGATAAATATTGCTTATCAGCTTGACAGTTCGATCATTCAATTCGATTATTTTTCCGTAATCGCTTAAAATATAATTTGAGTGTACTTTTTCACGGCACGAGATGATATTTACCTTTAGCGCTTTCATGGAATCGGGATCGCCATCCGCGAATGTTTGCAAAACGTGACGAGCCGAAAAACCGAGGGAACACAGGCCATGAAGAATCGGCTCGGAGTAACCAGCCATTGACGCGAGATTGTCGTCCATGTGAAGCGGATTGTAGTCCCCGGACAGTCTGTAAAGGGCAGCCTAAAAGGATAAAGTCGGTTATTTAACGATTGGGAGGTATAATAAACATTGATGAATTCCGGCTAACTTGATCAGAGCTTGTTTTTTGAGTGACGGAGGCACACGGTTTTCGTTTCGGAGGATCGATACATGGGACTGAGTGTTGCGAGTTGCGGGGACCCCCGAATCCTCCGGCGCCCACGATAAACAACGACATTTGATTCGTGGTTAATTTATCATTGGTTACTTCGTTGAACGTTTCGTCTGAGAGGAAAAATGCACATCAGTACCGATTTTCAATAAATAATAACAATTTCGGCTCGTACTAACATTGCACGAGAATCACAGCTCCTTTTCCTTTGTCCAATATCTCCCGGACCCTGAAGCGGCTCACGATCTTTCCCTCGGTCGGCAATTTTTTGTGAATTTCTATGTACTGCTCTCCGTGTAATATCTAACGGCAAAATTCCAATAAATATTCAATCGACAACGTGAAAGTTTAATACAAAAGAACACTTACGTTTGTTGGGTTCATTTGAACTCCAGGAATAACGTCCTGTAGTAGGTCCGAAGACATGCAGCCTATGGGGCCAAACGAGACGTAAAACGTCGGCATGAGCGAAAAGTTTTCATGATTTTCGTAAAGATACTGAATGTCTCGTGGCTCTTGTCTTGTGGCACCAACTACGTATTTTGTTCATTTTAGATAATCTTTATGCAAAAAAATTATCAAATACAAACATTAAGGGTTCTTTACCACCAAGGGCGTAGAGAATGGCGTCGCGATACGTGTAATTCGTTTCTAATGTCAGCTCCTAGAAATTATATCAAAGTCATTGCCTCCGTATGATTTAAGTGGGTAGAAAAATTTACCTTCTCACTCGAAGAAGATTCATTCGATCTTAATTGATCCAAAGAAGACATCAATTCCCCGGTAACTTCCTGTAAATCGATACGATTAAATATTATATGTAAAAAAAGTAAAAAATTAATTAATATAATTTAGAACAAAAAAAAAGTGCTGTTACCTCGATGGAGTCGTAAGTCTTAGCTTTAGACATGTCAGTTACAGTAGACCAATTTTCTCTCACTTTTTCAGGCGTGACTCCATCGTTCAAGCTTTTCCTTAGTAAGCATCCATTTGATCGAACAAGTCGACCTTTACACAATTATTTAAAATATTTAAATAGTATATTGTTTTTTTTAAATAATATTTAGTCTTATTAAACAGACAATTCTTGTAAGTGTGACATCACACCAAATATGTTAAGATCTACTTATGAATGAATTTTTTCTGCTTTCAAAATTATTAAAAAAAAATATATATTTACATTTGCCAGTCCAGCCGACAGCGGATTCAATAATTGATCCATTTTCCGTGCAATCTTCGTGAGAGAGCCAAAATACTACCGGAGCAATCAATTCCGGCTTGAGTTGCTCAAAAAAGTCTATAGAAATCAACATTAATTAGTCAAATGGATCGATTCACTCTGCCACAAAAAGTTTAATATTATAATGGTACTGAAAGTATACCGGGAGGAACGATGTCTTCCGTAAGTCTAGACCCCGCGGTTGGTACAATGACATTAGTGTGAATGTTGTTTTTTTTGCCTTCAATGGACAAGGTATTGGCAAGCCCGACGAGCCCCATTTTAGCAGCACTGTAATTCGCTTGGCCAAAATTACCATAAAGACCACTGTTGCTGCAGGTCAGGATAACTCGGCCGAAATTCTGTTTGCGAAAATACGGCCAAGCAGCTCTCGTTGTTCTCATGGAGCCTTTCAGGTGGACGTCGTGAATAATGTCTGAGGAAATCACCGATTTAAGAGAAAACTTTGATTGAAAGCTAATTGTAAAATAATGCTCTTTCATCGTTTACCCCAATCGGAATCTGTCATCTTGAGGAATGACTTGTCTCGCAATATGCCAGCATTGTTCACCACAACATCAATCCTGCCAAATTCATCAATGGCAGTTTTGACTATCTTTTCACCGTCCAAGACATTGTCATAATTTGCTACAGCTTTTCCTCCTGGAATTTAATACATTGTCTTGTTATTGTTTCAAAAAATTTACAAAAATGCACGATTCTGAGAAAACAATACAAACGAGAGTAAACCATACCATTTCTACGAATTTCTTGGACAACGCTATCTGCGACTTTTGTGCTACTTCCATCTCCATGTCTACCTCCACCCAAATCGTTAACAACTACACTAGCACCTCTGGACCCGAATAAAAGGGCATATGCTCTACCCAAACCTGTAAAAAATTAAATTATTAAATACACTTTAATAATATAAATAACGGGGAAAAAATGAATTTTTTTTATTAATCCCAGCTATATTTAACTTTAGATCCAAAATAATATTAAACCGTTAGCGTAAAATGCTGGATAAAAAATAATTGTAGCCACAATAATTACCTGCTCCAGCACCAGTAACAATAACAACTCGCCCGTCGAATCTCAGATCACCAGACACCATTTTTCTAAATTTATTATCTCATCAAACAAAACAACTATCGCGTACAAAAAAATTGCACAGACTTCCGATTTTCAGCTTAAAAGGCACGTCTCTCACTCGTTACTTTAATGTGGAATGAAATGGCAGAAAATAACTAATTTATGCACAACACATTTTATTGTATACACACACGACAGAGAACCGGTATCTTTTTTTTTTTTTTTAATCTCTTATGTATATCGGTATCGGTAAGCCCCGTCAAAGGATAAATAACCCCTACTCCCTTGAGGTGCTTTTCCTTTTGCGAATCGCTTTTTTCAACATCTACACAATTACACACGCACCTATAGAGATATAATTAACTTGTGCATGTCACGTTTAACGTCCCCTAGCGCATATACATGCTCCCCGATGTAAGCACAAAAACAGCGATTTGTCGACTGCTGGCAAAGCAGACGACGCGCCGATGACGATCAACAAACAGTACAACGGCTATAACGACGTGACGCCTCACATCAGGTAATATCGGCAAAAATGAAAAAAATCGTTTATCCTAAATACGCACACCTGTGTGTAAATACCGATCGCACGAAAATTCTAGAATTTCCGAAATTAAAATCCCATTAAACGATCGTTTGTGAAGTAATCGTCGTAGTGTATATATGACTGTTGTATTAATTTATAGATCGAAAAGGAGCAAGCGACACACCACGCGCAGGTGTGCGAGCGCCTGCGCGCTCCAGCGCTCGAAAATTCCAAAAGCATCATCGCGTCGCGTGCATAGTATAGCCAAAAGGAATCCGGTCTTCGCCTCGTAGACCCGAGCAAAGACAGACGGGAGGTAGGGGAGAAAAAAAAAAAAAAAAAAAAAAAATTAATCGGCCCCCTCGAGTAGTCATAGTCGTTATAGTGCGGCTCGCGTACATAGCCGCTGTCACGCGAAACTCGACGCCGCGTGGGCGATTTTGTACATATACGCTTTGCCACATCGGCCGGTCGCTACACCCAGCTGCTGCAGCTCCATCGCGACCATCGGCACAAAGAGAGAGAAGGAGAGGCGCAATATATATATAATCGTACGGTCGAAGGGAAGGAGCGGTGGAAAGGGACCACACCGAGTCGATTTACGCATTCCAAAGGCTCTCCAAAACGAGAACGCGACGCCAGTAGTATACCCGCGGCAGAGCCTCGGTGGCACACGCTGTACAAGCACCAAAGTATAACAAAATGTGCCGTAGGCGGGATATCGCGCGTAAAGTGTAGCACGTATACACAGTTGGGCATCGTGTGGGTGGATTGTGCGTTGGCGCCGGGATAATGTCCCAGGTGGCAGGTGACATCGGCTGGTACACTGGCCGTCAGCGTCCGTCCAAGATGGGCGAGCGACCGAGTAGGTATTGCTGTAGCCGCTCCTCGCGGTAACGTACCCCGTTGGCGTTGCACGGCCGATCGCGCCTCGCATTGGAATTGGCGCATTGAATACCTGGGAATAAGTGCGCGGGTGACGGAGACGGGAGGGGGAAAAAAAAAGAAGAAGAAAAAAGTCGCTCGAGTGTCCGGCGAAGGAGGATAGACGAGAGGAAGGACGGCGAGATGGACGGGGTGGCGACGGAGAAGACGTCCGAGGGGACGGACGCCGACTTGGTGGCGGATCTGAGGGTCGAGATCGAGAGGCTGTCCCGGGAGCTGGACCTCGCATCCACGGAAAAGATACAGTCGGCCAAGTACGGGCTGGCACTGCTCGAGGAGAAGTCCCAGCTTCAGGACAGGGTTAACGAACTCGAGAGCCTCTACGACCACACGAAGCACGAGCTGGACATCACGCAGGAGGTTGGTGCTTTGGGTTGGACAATAGGGGGGGGAATTTGTTTTTCACATGCCATCGTGGGGTTGTGTATTTGTCTTGGATGTTTGTTCGAGTTTGAATAGGGGTTGGGGCTTTTTTTTTTTTTTTTTTTTTTTCAATGGAAGGGAAAAGTTTTCTTTGCTTGATTGATGGTTTTCCAGTAGGATGTTTATTTTCTGGACAATGTTATTTCCGAGCACGTTTGTTTCCTACCCATTTGGAAGATGACAGTGCTGTTTATTTCTGGGATGTTTACGCGTATCCCTGATAATGTACAAATCTATTGACTGAGATTGAACGATTTTTTTTTTTTTTTCTATCTGTAAATATGGTAATAAAATATTAATATTAAAATTAGTGCTTATCACCCGTCACTAACAGAACTGATAAACTAAAATTTAAGTTACGCACCCGCAAGAAAACTTGCGTAAAATAATTTTTTTTAAACTTTATTTGAAAATATTGTACTCAATAATAGGAAAAAAATTGTTAATGCATAGAAAATAAAACATTTCACACAGAGGAATTTCAATTTTGGGTTCGTTAAATTTTTGAAAGTTAATTTGACTAGATACGCATTGGTACGTTACCGAATGTTCGATAAATTGCTTTGCCGTAACTTTAACCTTTTTATGCCGGCGTGTCAGTATGGAGCGGCTACAGTAGATACATGTTTTCAACACATAACTCGATACTCTCATTAATGTTTCCACGTAGACAATCGATTAAAAACAGTAATTAGGACTATGTTGTACCTATTCGTTAACGAATTCCACTGATGTACT
>NW_019384242.1:4832669-4846934 GCF_000648655.2 Copidosoma floridanum | reverse complement strand
ATTAAAATTAGTGCTTATCACCCGTCACTAACAGAACTGATAAACTAAAATTTAAGTTACGCACCCGCAAGAAAACTTGCGTAAAATAATTTTTTTTAAACTTTATTTGAAAATATTGTACTCAATAATAGGAAAAAAATTGTTAATGCATAGAAAATAAAACATTTCACACAGAGGAATTTCAATTTTGGGTTCGTTAAATTTTTGAAAGTTAATTTGACTAGATACGCATTGGTACGTTACCGAATGTTCGATAAATTGCTTTGCCGTAACTTTAACCTTTTTATGCCGGCGTGTCAGTATGGAGCGGCTACAGTAGATACATGTTTTCAACACATAACTCGATACTCTCATTAATGTTTCCACGTAGACAATCGATTAAAAACAGTAATTAGGACTATGTTGTACCTATTCGTTAACGAATTCCACTGATGTACTTGTAACTATTCTTACGTATTTTTTTTTTAAGGTACATTAAAAAATAATGAGGGTGGTCACCTCGGTATATTATTCAGCTAAATACTAGAATTTTTATGCCCAGTTATAAACAAACTAAACGTCATAATATAATATAAGTTTTTTAAGATGTTTTATTGTTAAAAATAAAATCTCACTTCTAATAATTAAGTAGAAAATAGTTTAAAAGATAAAAGTTCAACGTAATCAACATAAATTATAATTAACATAAACATATCTTACTGCAAAAGCATTTTTTCATTGTATGCCTAACTTTATAAATACTGGAAAATTTTTATTCGATCATTTTGTAATTTTTTTCTCACTTACCTTTCATGAGGGGCTTCATTTTCCATGTTAGTATTAAACATTTGGCATCAAATATCCTGTAAAAAAACATCATCTATAAAATAATGCTTACAATTCATTTTTTTTCTTTTTTATGCTTTAAAATTTTTCTAAGGCGAAAAAATTACAATTCATAATAATAGCCTAGCCACCAAACTCGGTTGCTTTTCGAAAGTGCTAGTAGTACGCCGCACCCGTTGTGTATCTAGTTTCTAGCATACTTATGTAGATTAATCAAGTTGTCAAGGTCATTATACAGATCTCTGTATTACTTAATGTTTTTGGGGACTTGATAAATTTTTAGCAATTATTATTTGATAAAATTATAATTTTTCTATTATCTAGTATGCATTCACGTAACTGATTTGTAACAACATTTTGAATTTACCATAAAAATTATTTAATCTTTCAAAATTATTGAAGTTTGTAATTTACATTAATTAAGTTATTCATTTTTTGTAACTCATATTCAAATGTTTTTAGTTTTAAATCATAATAGTGGTAGGAGATTAAAATTTTATTATTAAAAAATAACAAACCCATTATATAATAACAAAATTATTAAAAAATAAAAAACGTTACAGGTGATTGAAAATTAAATATCGATAAAACAATATAATTTGTATTCGAAATTGTTAACAAATTTAATGAACCAAAATTTCAGATTTTGAAAGAATTACATTGTAAAAGCAGTACTACATATTACCAGGTAGTTAAATTTTACACAATGATTGGCTATTTTACGTACCTTCTACACTAAAAACTGAGAATACTAGTCTTAAGGATGTTTAATGATTTTCTCACAACGCAGAGAAATCAATAACTTTTAACTGAAAATGTGTGAATTTTTTCAATTTTTTTTTTACTACAAATTACACACAGTTTATTTACACCCTGAATGGTTATTGTTAAAAATTTCTACACTTTTTTTGGTTTTTAAGACACCGTAAAATACAGTGTATGCACATATTTGAGAACTGATAATTAAAAATTAAAACAAAACCAACTGTACGAAAAAAATTTATTTTCAAGCTGCAGTAAGCGTGTATAAAACAATAATGTCACGTCATGAATTATGAAAATAGCTTCAGGAAATTTCGAAACATGTTTAAGTATGTAAGTAAACGTGTCCTCATACACAAACACACAGTAACATATACTGATGGACACATCTGTTTTAGTACCACATCTGTTAAAACTATACGTTTAAATTTTTTACACGATCACACCTATTTCTAACACGTTCTTATAAAATGATTATTATTGACCTACACAAAATTTACTCTACGAAGAAGCAGAACATGTGTAACAAATTATAATCGTAATACATTATAAAATACCATAAAATTACGATTAATATGTGTACTTAGGAATGAGTGTATGAACTTTAAATAAAATTACAAAGTAAAATTTTGTACACAAATCAAATAGCATACAGTTAAGCGTTTTGTTGGCCTATATCCGAAAGTTTAAACATCAACCAAAGCTATTTTCAAATTCAATAACAGCATTATTTTCTTTGAAAACATTTTTGATGAATTTCTCCGTTACACAATCTCAAAGAGATCGATATTTTACGCTGGTAGGATACGTACTCACGGGATGCTCGAATTCCATTGTGTATCTATTTTGGCGTTATTACTCTACTGTACCTCAAAATAGGATTGCGCTCCACTCTGCGCTTGGGTCAATTGTACTCGCTTCAATTGTTGAATCCATAAGATTAATACCGACACAACAACTGCCATTTTTTGCTGTTGTTACAAGTAATCATGGAAAAAAAAAAAAAAAAAATACGAGTTAAAAAGTAAAAAGTATTAATGCCTTGGGAACCGTTTGTAGGCGCTAGCCAAGTTCCAAACGACCACGAAATTGACGAGACGCACGGGCATAGAGCAAGAGGAGAGCCTGCTGAGCGAGAGCGCGGCGCGCGAGACGAGCCTCCAAACCCAAATAATCGAGCTGGAAAATGAAGTCAAGCAGGTAAGTGAGCCACAAACTCGGATGAAAATTGCAATCGAGACGGAGACGAAATGTCGTTTTGCCCACAGCTTCACCACGAGCTCGAGCGAGCGACGGCAGAGCGGGACCACGCGTTGCAGGAGCGCGACGACGTGGGCAAGGACCACTCGCTCGTCGAGTCGGAGCGGCGAAACCTGCGCTCCGAGCTCAAGGAGTGCCGCTTCCGGGAGACGCGACTCCTCCAGGACTACACGGAGCTCGAGGACGAGAACATCTCGCTGCAGAAGCAGGTGGCCACGCTGCGCTCCAGCCAAGTGGAGTTTGAAGGCGCGAAGCACGAGATACGCCGGCTGACCGAGGAGGTCGAGCTGTTCAACAGCCAAGTCGAGGAGCTCGCCAATCTGAAGAAGATCGCCGAGAAACAGATGGAGGAGGCCCTCGAGTCCTTGCAGGCGGAGCGCGAGGCCAAGTACGTCCTGAAGAAGGAGCTCGACCAGAGGATGAACAGCGAGTCGATCTACAACCTGAGCAACCTCGCGCTCTCCATTCGTGGGATCACCGACGACCAAACGATGTGCAGTGACGGGGAGGACGACTCGCCTGCGCTCAGGAGGATCGAGGACGATCTGAAGACGCAGGAGCCGGGCACTTCGACGGTGAACAAGCAGGTGGAGATTTAATTGTTTTTTTCCCGATGTGATGACAAAAATCACATTCGACACATCCCAAACAATCGATTGACCCGTTTTTAGAAAGAGAGAGAGAGAGAGAGAGAGAGAGAAATCGTTAATCCATTTTGTGATTAGGTCGACCTCTTCTCGGAGATCCACTTGAACGAGCTGAAGAAGCTGGAGAAGCAGCTGGAAATGGCGGAGATGGATAAGGCAATGTTGACCCAAAATCTGAAAGAGTCGCAGCACGCGGTGGAAAAGAGCCAGGCCGAGCTGCAGTCTTTTATCGCCCGTATCGTGCAGTTGGCGGCCCATGTGCAATCGTTGCAGCACATTCACTCGAAATTGCCCGAGAGGCAGAACGACGAGGCCACTCTGGATAAACTCAATTTGGTGAGGAACAATGACGCTTTGACCTACTCTTTCCTACCCTCTTTCTTTGGTATCACCGGTTGGAAACAAAGGGAAAGGACGTTTCGTTGATCGAGCTTTTTTCTTCGCAGGCCGTCATACAGTACCATCAATGGAGCACAATGTCCGCTCAGGAGGTTCAACAGCTTCAGAAGGACTTGGCCGAGCTCGAGAAAGGCCTCACGATTTCAGACTCGACCCAACACCTCAGGACGGAACTCACGAATCTTCGGAATAAGGTGAAAAAAAAAAAACTATGCCACTTGATACCACTAAATTTAGGTGATGTCGGTGGTTGGACTTTTGTATATCATTGTCATTATTTTTGTAATTTTTTTTTTCTCGTGAGATAACTTGTGGCGAAAACATTGTTCGAGCACATCCGAGTGGCTTAATCAAACTTGTGAAATTTCAGATACCAGTAACACAAAAGAGCCTCCAGGCAAAGGTCGGAGAGAGTGGTCCCGATGTATTTACACATTTTTCATGTTCATACTGTATTTTGTTTGGCCTTACCTCGTGATTTACCTTACAGCCTGCCATTGTCCTAACAACGCCTTGTGTGTAGAGTATGATTATTCTCTCTAGTTAAAACTAGAGATGCAATACTTTTACCGCTTTAACTTTAAAAAAAAGAGTTTGACACGGCACCATAATTAAGCCGAGTACCGTAACATTGTCATTAAAACATGATGCATCGACTCCGCTGCCACGACTACTAAAACGCATCCGAAAAAAAAAAAAAAAACAACAAATGTGCTTGCGAGAAATGAAAAAACTTGAGGCTTATCGCAATGACTGTGACTCCAGATCCTCCGTCTTCTCGCGTCTGTCAATAATCGCCTCATCTTCCGCTAACGTGGCATGACGAGAACCCAGAAACGCACGAAAGCATTGAAAAATCCCTCACTTGCTCGAAGAAAGAGATACTGAAAAGCATTGCCATGCAGTGACCCGCAATGAACACCCAAAGCTTATCAAACTTCCATCGCCTAAAAAAACCGCGTCCTGTAACGATCCATCCCGTTTCAGCTGCTGGACACCGAGCAGAGGAGCATGCTGCTCGAGTCGGACGTCAGTACCCTGTCCAAGCTCGCAGCCGAGGCCGGTGGCTCACTCGAGAGTGCCCAGAACGACCTGCAGAACATGTCCGACGAACTGGCCCAGCTGTACCATCACGTATGCACCGTCAACGGCGAGACGCCCTCGAGGGTGAGTATCAGCTTTTTTTTTGGCTAATCGATGGCCCGTGCAAAAGTTAACGGGGGGAGGGTCCTTTTGCCTCAGGTGATTCTCGACCACGAGAAGACAGCGCCCGACAACGAGGAGGACAGCGGGAAGATCGAGTGGTGCCGGACGCTCTTCAAGACCGACATCAAGATCAAAGACCTCGAGAGTCTGAGCAAGGCCAAGGAGATCACGAGGAGCATCTCGACGGCCATGGATCAGATCAAGCATCTGAGGAACGCCGTCGAGCACACGATCGAGCTGTCGAAGCTGAAGGGCGTGAAGACCGGCATGTGCGCCATGTGCGAGGGTGAGCCAACTGCATGTTTGTCTCTCTCACGTGTCACGTGAGATTGGGAGTTTAATGTCTCTTGTTGCGGTTCGTTTAGCCAACGTTGGTGAAAACAAGGAGGTCGCGGAGCTCCAGGAGCAAGTGCTCCGACTGAAGGCGCTGCTCTCCGCCAAGCGCGAGCAGATAGCCACCCTGAGGACGGTGCTCAAGTCCAATAAGAACACCGCCGAGGTCGCTCTGAGTAATCTCAAGAGCAAGTACGAGAACGAGAAGAAGATCGTCAACGAGACGATGCTCAAGCTCAGGAACGAATTGAGGACCCTCAAGGAGAACGCGGCCACCTTTTCGAGTACGTAGCTTTTCGTTTTGTTTTCGTTTTTTTTTTTTTTTTTTTTTTTTTTTTTTTTTTTTTTTTTTTTTTTTTTNTGATTTCGACTGATAATTAGTATTTATTAAATACTTTTTTTCAAGTGACCAGAACCAAAAAAATCTTGTTTTATCGATTTGCAATTTTTTCTGGAAATAAAAATTATTACCTTTCAAATAAATTTGTTGAAATAACAATGTACATATGCTTGAAAATACAATGAAATTGTTGAAGTTATATTGATGACAATTAATTACCAATAATTATTTTTTATGCCATTTATCTGCAACATTAATTATTATTATTATTATTATTATGACCTCACTCATCATTCAAATGAGTGTAAAAAAGCATATGTAAGAAATAAAGGTGCTGAAGGTGAAAGAAACAAAAGCAATGAGCAAATGAAATGAAATACGTATAGATACATGAGAATTTTCGTCAGCTGCTCTAATGAGAATAATATTTTTCATCGATGCCAACAATTATTCGCTGTTGAGTATGTTTGTATTGTGAATGATGATTGTAAAATGTGGCGATAACTCCGCTCAGAGGTAAAAAAAAATAGATCATAATAGAGGAAACAAGATAAAACCCATGTATTTGTAGACACGTAGTATAACCTTGTAATAATGATGGACGGATGAGTCATTGTTTTCTGAACATTATAATTATATCTGAAGAAAAAAAAAATATTGAGAACATTTCTAAAAGCCTCATCCGAACGTCGAGCGGAGATTATCGCTTTAATGTCCATTAACCAAACCGAGCCTCAAAGCACCGTCCCCTCTTTGTCCTTCCCTCCTTACACCACCGTTAGAGCTGTACTTGTCATATATATAAAAAAAATAAAATATACAGTGATTTCGTCCCTTGTTATATTATAAATAAAAAGTTATAAATATTTATATACATGTATATATTACTTTAGAACTTGTAAATTAATATTAATGATATTGCTGTATTTTTCGAACGTATATGAAATACTGTTATCGAATGGTTATCTGGTTAGTTTTGTACTTTTTTTCTCCGCAGTTCAGCCATATGAGCAGTGAATCATTAAAATCGAATAAAAATGAAAAATCAATTGTTTCCACATTAGACAATAATACTTCGATTTGAAAAACTTTGTAACATCAAAAGAACTGACACATTATCTAAGGCATTTTTTAAAAATAAATTATTGTATAATAAACAGTAACTTTAATTTGAAGGAATGGAATGTCAAATGGTAATGTAACTTTGATCTGTTAGTACTGGATGACAAGTCCATTTTGTAAGCTATTTAAAAAATTCACAAGCCTTGACAACTCATGAAATTATGTGTATTCGAACGCACGTATCGTCCATAAGGAAAAGTTCCTCCATGTCGATATCGACACCTACACTGATTTCTATGATTAATTGAAAAACAGTAATATTCATGATAAAATTAAACATTTGAGTGCCGTAATCCTGTTTGAATATAGTTTTGTTTACGTTCTTGCGGTGGTGTCAGGCGTAGTTACGTAGAAGAGAATATTTAGCAATTAACGAGAAAAAAAAGTAAAGATATATTTACAATAATAATGTAGTTGGAAAAAACATAGGTTGCACAAACGGAGTAAAATTAATAACAGCGAAAAGTTAATGATTACTTGTGTAATGATTAGACTCGCTTTGATCATTTTGATGTGGCGTTTGTTGAATTTTATTATATTTGACGTACTTGTCATCTCATATGTAAACGTAATTTTTATACATGTATCGATAGAGATACGTTGATTTGACGATTTTCTTATTAAATATCATAGGACGTTTTACTACAACTTTATAATGCATTCTTTTTGAAATTAGCATTACGAACTACATTTTTTACACTTCTTTAGTCTTAAGTGTTGCTCTGCTTCAAAGTATAAATAGTGACGTATACTATGATGTCTGTCTAATACTGTAATTTTAATTAATTAATATTTAATAATTTTAAATTAGTTTTTCTTCTATTTCATGAATGAAACTTATTCTACATACGTATTTATTAGTTACTTTGTTACTATAGAACTGGAGACATGTAGAATAAACATAAATAGTTGAATTATCTTTTTGTAAAAGAAGTACGGTCCATTAATGAATTGTATCTTGTAAATAGTGTAAATGCACTGGAAGCGACGAAGTAATGTATGTTTGAGAAAATAATTTCTTGTCAGGGCTCGAAACACAAATTTGAGGCATTCAACATGTCAATTTTCACTAATTTTGTTTTCATGAAAGACAAAATGACAGCAAATGCGTAGAGATTAAAAAAAAAATCAAAAGCCCTCATAAAAGATAATAAAGACTTGTCTCTTTTAAATGTGACAATGAAAAAAATCTTGAACGAATTTATACATAAATATAATAAGATTCAAGGTACTGGATGACAATTGAAGGAGCGATGTTGTTTGTAATTATTATGACTTATTTTGTAACATAAATTTGAACGAATAATAATAATAATCATTTGTAACTTAAAAAACTGTACGTCAAAGTTTATTATCCATCTTATATTTATTTAAATTTCAAAGTAACTATTTTGCAACAGCCCTTCCCTTACTTTTTCTTTTAAAAAATAACGCAAAGAACACATAGCTTTGAGTTGGCACATAGCTGCAAAGAGAACCGCATGCGGCACTACTAAACAAGGAGAAAAAAATTACACCCAACACATACAAACAGTTTAAGTACATACAAAGTTGTGTGTTGTGTATAAAACCTGGTGTAGAATAGAGGAATGAAGAATATAAGAGTGGAAAAAAACGAAGTGCCCTAGTGAGCTGCCCGTACTAGGTATACGTTGTTGCGACACTACTACGATCGACATGTAATTACTGTCGCAGTTAGGCCCCGTATGGTCGTCTGTTAAATGAGTGGTGGCATAACCTAAACTTCTATTTTGTGTACATTTATTATTATATACTACTGCAATATGTGGCGCGTGATATTTGTATTTTTATCGCCACGACTGATAAGTTGACTATTTCTAAAACCATGCCAACGTGAACAAATCTGTGTTATCACTAATATTACTAGGTACGGTTCATCTTAAATTTGCTTATTATATTTGAATTTTTTCTCTTTTTTATTAGCTTTTTATTTGCAAATTTTGTTATTAATGCTTTTTAGAATACCAGTTAATTGTTTCGTTGATTTCGACTGACAGATAACAATTTCAGTGGCAGCTGTACACAATAATATTAAATTGATAAAACATTAAAATTCTAGGATAAAGTCTTGAAAGATATTTTTGTGAGGTAATAGTTACATGTACTAATTTTAAAAAATAGTAATAATATTGCCACATTTGAATTACGCTAATAATCAGATTTACTTTTCAGGTTCAAGTATTAAAGTTGTATGTACTATTATGAAGTTTGCCCTAAATATCTGTTAATGTATGATCTAGTCAAAATACTATTTACCATGTGCTAATACAGTATTTGGCATTAAATTGACAAGTGTTGCAGCTTTATTATCATTACATTTTTTAAAATGAAGTCCATCAATAGCATGAGACTTAAGTTACTACTAGTTGTATTTGTGATCCTATTGTTCTGGCAGAGCTCCAAGCTCTGGTCACTGTATGGGGTACAACCAGAAGAAGTAAGAGAGTTGATTGAGAAGCAAAGTGTTAACCAGCAAATATTAGTGAACGTTTACTACGAGGCGCTGTGCCCAGACTCAAGAAATTTCATCCTAAAACAACTAGTACCAACATTCAACAGTATTGAGGATTACATCGAATTGCAATTGATTCCATATGGAAAGGCCAAGACGAGAATTATTGAAAATGACTTTGAATTTGAGTGTCAGCATGGACCAGTTGAGTGTGAAGCTAATATATACCATGCATGTACTGTCAACAAGATCAGTGATTCCAGAAAACAGCTGAAACTAATAGCTTGTATGATTAAGGACAATACGCATCCCTCGCAAGATTTTGTTAGTTGTGGTAGTACATTACCCGAGTATGAGAGTATAAAAAGCTGTGCCCAGTCTACCGAGGGCAGAAGACTTTTGTCTAAATTTGGTCAAGTCACAGATGAACTGGAACCGAAAGTCAGTTTTATTCCAACCATTACTTTTGATAATGAAAAAAATAACGAAAGTAATCTAATACCAGCTCTGAAAAACTTGAAGCATGAGATATGTAAGCGTTTAAAAGACAAGCCCAGGGAATGTAGGAGATAAAAGATGCTTCCATTATGTTGTTCTGAAGCTGTAAACATAAAACTATCCATAAAAGGTCCAGAATGTAACAAAGAATCGCTATATTAATTAAAAACAAATTGATGAGTATTAAATAATTTATACCGTTAGGTGCATCGATGTACAGCTGTAAAAAAATTTTTTCGCCTAGAATACAAAGGTACAAAATTTGTTGCTCTCTGGAAATAATGTACATTTTTCCATTTATGGACTGTCAAAGTTCTCGTTATAAAATAATACTTTTTTTTTTATTTGCTACTGGTTATTACTTTTCGTTTTGTTTTCGTTTTTTTTTTTTTTTTTGTTTTTTTTTTTTTGCTTTTCAAAAACTTTGTTGAATCGGTGTGCTATAAACAGAGTTTTTTTCTTTTTTTTTTCTTTCAAATTTTATTTTCTACCGTTCATTCGAAGCTTATACATCACGCATTATTTTATTGAAAAACTTCTAATGATTTGTTTGTTTCTGCCCCCATTTTTTTTTTTCCTTCCACTAATGCGTATGTGCTTGAACTAACTTTGTGCTTCTTGACGCTTCGACCACGACACGAATACACTATTGGATCTAATACTCGCGACACACCAGCAATTACTTACATTCTAGTCATAATATTCAGCTGCGTCAGCGTCGATTTGGGCCTGGCGCTGGTTGTTTGTCACAAAACTTGTTCCTACGTTGCCGTGTGACGTCACTTTACGTTTTTTGTTATTGTCGTTGTTGTTGATATAATGGTATGATTTTTACTAATTGAGTAACATACTGATTTCATGGTTTACTAACAGTACTAGCTGGTGTGATTTAGTAGAAAAAACATTAATTTTTGTACTGTAGCCAGACTTGGGCACTGAAACTTTTTCAATTTTTTGAAGCATAATTTTTTACTGAGTTACACATTACTTGGATTAAAAAATTTTTTTTTTAATTCCACTTATGACACAGTGCTTAACAAATTTTTTCCAGAAAAAAAACAATCGACTACATTTGGAAAAAAAAAAAAAAAAAAAAGTGAAAGTAGTCAAGAACAAACTTTATTATTGTTTAAAAAAATTTTTTAACATGGTATTGTAAATAGTGGTGTACAAAAATTTTTAAAAAAGTCCACTTTGTGCCAGTCGAAAAATTAACTTTTCAAGTATTTACAAAACAACAAAATAATTCCACCCAAGTCTTACTGCGACGAAGAGTTAATCTCGTGTTTTACAAGCCAAATGGTACTTTGTTTACACATTCATCGACGATTGTTATTTCGTAAAAAAAATTGCAATGCTATCGAGCCGATTCGGTTGTACAGGTTTACCACATGGTTCCACGACACACTTAACTAAACCGCTTCTCCCGCACGGCTTAGTGCTTGATCCTTTCTGTTCCTGTTTTCTCCTTTTCCACTTGTCTCGTGTTAACTAAAAAAAAAAAAAAAAAAAAAAAAAAAAATCGCTTTGGTTTCTCACGTAAGCCATAGGTGGCCCCAATTTTACTTATTCATTGCACGGTGGTAACGAAAAAAAAAAAATTAATAATAATAATGAGCAAAAGGTTCTCTCCTTCCGGCTAACAAACCACGAAACTCTACAAAACTCTACCCTTAAAAACGCAGGTCTGCGCGCGATGTTCGTGGCCCGGTGCGAGGAGAACGCCACGCGCGAAGACGAACTCAAGCGCCAGCTCGCCGTGGCAGAGGAGGACCGCAAGACCCTCAACCAACTGCTGCGTCTGGCCGTCCAGCAGAAGCTCGGCTTGACAATGAAGCTCGAGGAGATGGAGGTGGACCGCGAGCTTCGTAACACGAGGCGGCACCCGGCCAATTCTGGCGGAGGCGGAGGTGGTGGTGGTGGTGGCGGAGGTGGTAACGGAGGCCGAGGGCGCGGGAGACTGCCTCAACAGACGAACCGTCCCCATCAGGGCAGGGACTTTTTCTAGAAGATGGTCAAGATGTGGAGCAAGATATTCTGAGACGCGGCGCCGCAACGGCCAACTCGGTAGACTGGCCTTTTTATTCGTGAACTCCCCCATTGACTAAGTTGGTTTTTCTAACTTATCTTTATTATCGGCTTTTGAGACTTTTTTCCAGGATTCTTATATTTTTGACTTGTGGTTTTTGCGCCATTTCCGACTTTCTTTGAAAATCAAAATCTTTTAGAGTTTATACTACTGACGTGCAACTCTGTCGATTCAGAGGTACGAAAAGTATCGTTTTCCAATTGGTATGGTGCTTGACTACGACGTCCTTAGTAACTTCATGTGAAATCATAAAAAATTTTTTTAATAACAATTTTGACATTTATCGGCAGGTTATTTGTGATTGTGATCAGTGTAGCATTACTCACAGACATGTTTAAATTATTTATTATTAAAAATTATTGAGTTGAGAATTTATTTAATGAGACCAAGATTAGAAAAATAATCGAGAGAAATATTATCATTTTAAAATTCTTGTAACAAAAAAAATTACTTATTATATTTACAGTCTTGACAATAGTATTATTGTAATGGTTAATACATTCTTTTAAAATCAATCGACAAAACTTTTCAAGAGTAGATTTGACTATTGTTCGATTATTGTCTGACAGCGATTAATTGTATAAAGACAAAAAATAAAAATTTTCTAATGACCGAAGGTGTGTACGCACCAGAAAGTTCGCTTTTACAGTCTCGCGCCAATGGAATAAACTGCTCCACGTCATGACGTCGGATGAATATATCACTGTCTCTGTCTGTTAGTTGTTAGAGATGCATTGCTGAGCGCAAATTTACAGATGGAAGGGCCCACTTGAACGTAGGCCAGATTTCTACGGAAATGTTGAATTAAATCTTGTGTGGGATGTTTTTTTTATGAGTATATTTATGTTTGCGAGAGTGAAATATGAAGTGTTGGGTAAAGAAAAGAAGAAACTTGTCCATATGTTTGTGTCTTCTTTTTTATAGTTGTTTGAACAGAACTGGTTGGATGTTAAAGAAGAAAAAAAAAAGAGATAATTCAAGTGTCCATATTATTAAGTCTTAGGAGACGATAAAAAAAAGCCAAGGCCAGCATTTAAGAGTGTATTGATTTTTTAGATAGTATTTTGTTTATTTTTTAAATAATTTTAATCCCTTCTGGGTGGTTTTTATTAGGAGATGGTTTTACTTGTTTTTTTTTATAGAATTTTTTAACTCTTAACCTGAAAAAAAGAACTAGAAAAGAGAATTTTTATCTATAGTACGTTTCTGTGTGTGTGTGTGTGTGTGTGAAGACAATATTGATGGTTGAACAGTGCAAAACTTTTTTAACTGTTATGACGCTTGCTTGGAAAGCAAAGTAGATTAGAAGAGTAAAGAACTGTAAGGACAGCATTGTTTGCCAGCTAATGCGTTTCCATTGTACATAGTGCGAGACAAGCCAACCATTCGATTTTAATTGTTGATGCATGCATTACAGTCAGTCTAATCGTGTTTCTTTTTAAAAAAGAAAATAAACACGCAGACTCGACCACTTTATATTTATTTTTAGATTTTTATAAGAGTAACGGAATTTGTGCAATTATTTTTTAACTGATATTGTTATAAGGTATGGTTTTAATAAATTTCGTCCTGTTTTTAATGTATTTTTATTTAATATTTATTAATCAATTTGATTTTAAGTAGAACAGTAAATCTAACAGAGGCTTTTGCGAAAGTTATTTACTTATATGTATATTTTTTGGCATCTTATATTGATAAATCTTAAGTAACGTCTTATTAATGAATTTTGACATCCAACTATGATTAATTTACCAAACCATTAAATAATTTTTAGAAAATTTTACCCTTTTGCTTGTACTATTTATTATTTTACTAACACATTGTGGCGATCAAAATCAAACAAATATAATACTTAAACCAAATATTCTTAGAAATACCTCATACATAAATTGTAAATTAATTAAAACGAAATTCATATTCTACGTAGATACAATAAGTAGAAAACAACATTTTACAAACAGAATACAAAATACTTCCATGAAGAAACAAAATAATAATAATAATAAAATAGAAACGTGTATACTTTTAACGGTAGAGACGCACGCGAGTGCTCGTGGGTTGGGAGAAAAATACCGGTTGCGTCGGTGATATCTCCTCGAGTTCTCCGGTTGCAAGAGTCGATTCGAGACGAACGAAAACAAAAAGTCCTCCACCGAGGTCAGGCGGGTCGAGTACAGGTCCACGGGGGTGGGGGAGTATATAGAAACAAAAATCGTTTCGTATCGGCGCACCTTCCATTCTTATCCGCGGCTCTTTTTTTTTTTTTTTTTTTTTTTTTTTTTTTTTTTTTTTTTTTTTTTTTTTTTTTTTT